>JAULBM010349487.1:0-12213 GCA_032357055.1 Geukensia granosissima | reverse complement strand
CTCTCAGCAGACGTTTTGATTATCTGGACTACTCCGCTTCACCGATAGGCTGTGCCTACAACTATTTCTTTATATTCAAAAACAAAAAGTGTAAATTTAAATACATCAACCAATTACAAAATAATACACAATCAGTATCCACACTGGGGTATTTCTCCTAACACATGGGAGGCTTTACAAAAAACTCCCCAGAACCGTTGTGTGCTTAAATCAGTACAATATCCCTAGCAAACAGAAATCACAGAAACTTTATTTAATAAGCACTTATAACTGTTAACAAAATTTGTAAAATTTTCGTAATCTTAACCACACAAACCTACATTTCAATATCAATGTACATGTACTAGTATCTACTTTAGGAACTTTCTGATAGCTTATCTTATTATTAATCATGTCTTCCTTCAAATGTTACGTATGTATTGTATTATTAATGTTAAATCTAAAACCTATACAAAGTGGGGAGTATGGATCAAAACGACTTCTCCTAGAAAATGCAGACTCGTCAGAATTAGTAAAAGACGTAGCTCAACTGAAAACAACTGTGAAACTACAAACCGACGCTATTCAGCAACTTCAAACTGATTATCAACAGTCACTTTCAAAACAATCAGCACTAGAGACTGAAATTCAAAACCAAGCCACCAAACTGCAACACCAAGCTGATCTAATAAGCCATTTGACAACAGAGAACCGACAACTTTCGTCGTCATTATCATTGCTTACTTCGGAAAATCAGCATGTACTAAATGAGATACAACAAATTCAACAGACCATTCAAACTCAAGGTAAGTATAGTTCGATTCTTAAATATTATCTAGGCATCCTGACGCATATTCGCATTTTAAATAAGCTTGCACAAGATGATATTCGAGATAGAGGTAATTTAATTACATCTTCGTTTAATAGGATAGTTAAATAAAAAAGCAAAGACAACGAACAGATTACAGACCTTTAACAGTGGCAGAAGAGGTCTTGATGACCGAGGACTTTACTATAACATAAATAATAGACATTCGATAGACCACCATCAAAGAACAGATAGGTCCATACCAAAAAAAGGAATTATAGAAAAACAATATCACACATTACTTTTTACTCAGAAAGCTTAAATTGAGCAACGTGATATCCTTAAAACCAGAATGAAAATCAGATTATCGAGAAAGATAAGCATTTCCTGCTCAGTTATAGGGGTGTTAGTTAAAGAGTGGTAGTAAGTCATACTTAAAAATGTTATTACATAAAGCACTGGAGTAAATGATACAGTACTCATTCCACTCATGATTATCTGTGTGTTTACCGCTGATACGGTGGCAGTTTGTCCGATTGGCTTGTACAATTGTTCAGAAATGATTGCCAATATTTTCGTTGGCTCTCAGATGATGGTGTGGTTATAGTTTAATGGTATCGTGTGACGTGACACTATGGAAGTTTCATACAGATAAAAACTTTTTCCTGGAAAAATGTTCATCTCTTCACATATTGCTGCAAATATATATAAACAAACACCACCGAAAAACGAAAAGATGTAAATAAAATCAAGAAAAAAGAATAAAGTTTTGCAACAATACGAAGGAAAGCATGTATCTGATCAAACCGGAAAACGGTAGATACAACTAAAATTGACTTAAAATTATATATATATTATACTTTTTGTCCTAGTTACATAGTTTTCATAATTAAATCATAGTTCAACAGCCAATCAATATCGGTGCAACATACGTTCGTTGGGGAAGGAAGCAGTGTCCTCAGCTTGATACAGAACTTGTATATTCCGGTAAGTTTTAGCACTAACATAATATTTATGAAACCTATGATTCCAGTATTTCCATGTTCATATTCAACCTTTAATAACGATAACAAAATACATAAATATTTTATAAATATCCGACTTTAGTTTTACATCTACCTATATCATTATTTTCTATATTAAAGCAAAAGATTTTATTTGATAAAATTATGTGAACATATGTTTTTAATTCCATCTGTACGTTCACAAACAGAGTTATCTTCAATGCTATAAATACTATCATAGAAATAAGTCTAAGGCTGAAATATCAACTGAATGTCAGGGGTTGGGGCGGGGTTCATTGAGCGCTCCCCGCCCAACATGTATAACCCGACCTAGTACATATTTTATGTTTTTATTCTATCATTATCATTGTTACCTTTGAATATCATTACATTTTACTTTTTGGCCCTTTACAAATTTTCGTATGGTGTGTATTTTGTCCACATTGAAGGCCTTATGCTAACATTTCAATAGTTTTGTTGTATTAAAAAAGAATTCTTATAATTATTAAACAACAAGACTTGTCTGATAAAGATTTGCTAAGCCAATATCAAGAGATAAGAGTGGGCGAATTAATTGGACCTTCTAAGACAGGTGATACCATTTAAAAGTCATTCATATTAGACAGTTATCCAATTGGAAATAGAAAATGTGACCTATGAGAGAGTGGTACAGGGGCTACTCGTCAAGGACGTACGATAACTGAATGTCACGAGGAACGAGGAGTAAAAATTTGGCTTGTACGTTTTACACGAAGCACGACGGATAACAATCCTTCAACATGACAGCATGTGAAATAAAAATCGGCAAACACGTCGCACGAAATTAATCCTGTACCACCCTCCCTTAAGGCAGGTTTTGCTGTATAAAACAAGTTTCAAATGTAAAATATGAACATTTTTGTCATAATTCAATGAAGTGTCACCTGAAGTTAAAACAAGGAATATGAATACCAAAGCGGTTGAGACAGAAATCGTTAACTCGGAAGACAGACAAGACTATGGCCAACAGAAAAAAGAAAGACAAATGACAAACATAGAATACACGACACTTAACTGAAAACTAAAGCTGTAGTAACACGAACCCTACAAAAATCAGGGTGAGTTCAGGTGCTCCGGAAGGGTAAGCAACTCCTGCTCCTTTAGTGGCACCCGTCGTGTTACTCGGTAGTCAAAACCGGTATATAGTCACAATCGATGTTAATCACAACCGGTATAGGAATGGATTTGAATTCAAGTTCTATATTGTTTCAGGATATGCCGGAGGTGGAAAATATGACGAGCGCGGTTCTGCTGCAGAATATGTATGTCTTCCTCCAGACCCAGACTTTAACAGAACCAATGGTGGTGATAGAGGTCGAATATATGGAGCCGAATATAACTCAAACTTCTTTGGTGATATCCACTCCGGATCTAGGGATGTGCCATGCGCAGTTTGCAGAACTACAAAAACGTCCAGTGTAATCATGATACCAGGGAAGAAACGTTGTTATACTGGTTGGAAAACGGAGTACTATGGTTTCCTGGCTTCAAATGATCACGCTTGGGTTGCTGCGGGATCATACGCATGCGTAGATAACGAGATAGAATTTACGTCAAACGATTATATTACTGACGTTACCCAGTACGGAAAGCTATTTCTGGAAGTTGTTGCCAAGTGTGGATCGCTCCATTGTCCCCCGTACAAAAACAACGTCCCATTAACATGTGTTGTTTGCTCAAAATAAAAAAAATTACACAAAATTAGTTCTTATGTTAGTACTGTCCCTCGGTAACAATTATTTTCAAATTTAGATACTGGGCACCGGAGTCTCAAGGGCCCAACCCACAGAGCTGACCCAGCGCGAACAGATAGGGGAGGCCCTCTCGTTGGGAGTTGCCAGGTTATAAAACGGAAAGCCAGGCCGTGGACCATAGTGGGTGACGTGTTTGGAGAGTGCCACGCTCCTTGCACGTAAAAGACCCCTTTCGTAGTTTTCGAAAAAGAGTAGCTTTATGCCGCCAATAAAGGCTAAATTTTATGTCCGTTTCTGGTATAAAGTTTATAAGATTCTGAACATCGTGTTTTATTTTTCTGTATAAAAATAGGAAAAGCGGCATGATTGTCAATGAGATAGTCATCCACTAAAGGACCGTCGAACTAAATTTGTGCAGGTCTCATTGTGATCTTCAATAATGAACTGGAGTCCATACCATAACGGAAACTGTAAAAGCCCAACCACCCTCCCCCCACAAAAAAAAACAACAAACAAACAAATTTGAAACATACCATCAAGCACGACAATCGACCTGATCTATTGCAAAATTGGTGAACGAATGACAATAAATGACTATTTAAACAACGTCAAACACTGGATTACAGGTTCCTGGTTTTTTCACAGTCTCATAATGATGTGTTTTTTTTGTCGTGATTTGTCTTACGATCGGGTTTGTAAAGCCTCTTGTTTTATTACCTACCCTTTTCACTAGACTACAGGTTCCTGTCTTGGGACAGACATATTAGTATGTGGTGGGGTTAAAACGGTTGGTGAGCGCTCAACCCTCCCCCTACCCCGGGACAGTGGTGTGACAAAACAACAATAAAAACGCACTAAAAAATCGGTTGAAATGGATTTAACACTTGAGATCGATACGGAAAACCAATAACAAATATAATTAAAACTTAATATACAACGAAAGTATCGACCTCAAAAGTGTACTCGCAGTTGCTGTCTGCTAGTTAATAAACCCAAAAGCAACCGATAAGTAAAGTCTAACTTCGACATTCTCCAATGTAGTGTAACCCTATATATAGGAAAAAAATGAAAATCAAAATTTGAAATGTCGAATATTGAATCAGTTTCATATGCGACATTCACCGATATACCCCTATAGGATATAAGTGAAAATCAAACCTTGAATGAAGAATGTTCTGCTTATTCAATGTTGCCGGCATGACAATCGACATTCGAAATAGTTGAATGTAGAATATCGAATGTCGAATGTTGTGCTTATTTCATGTTGGTAGTTACCTACCTCTTTTAATTAGTAAATGGATATATAATTTATTCAGTTTACCAGTTTGTCAGTGAAAATACAACAAAATGAATCAAAGGCATAACAAGAAATAAATAGGCTTGATTTTTTAAGGATTTATACTGTATGGATGAATTTGATATAATTGTCACAATGTCAGAGAAATTCCCAGAAACATCGTTTCCATGTTATCATTTTAATTTGTATAAACATTAACATAAAGGTTTGCAAGTCTATGTGGTCTGGGAAGCAACGTGATGTACCGACATCGGAGAGCATACAGAAAAGGAAAAAAAATGATAACATCGTGACAAAACCTTTATGAAGATCAACCTCTTTCAAAATAGATACTAAATGAAATAAGAATTTTCAAGCCTAACTTTAATCACTTATTTTATAAAAACAAGGATTTGGTTATTTCGCAGCACAACAACAAATGACCAACAAAAACATGTGATGTACTCACAAAGCAAACTAGACAAGCAAAACACCAAGACAAAGCAAATTCATAAATGTGTCAAAGAAACTTTAAAGACTAGCAAAGGTTCGAGACGGATCGAATTCATAAACTTTGAAATACCTGAATTCAAAGAAAAGGATAATGACAGAGAAATCGAGGGAATCCATATTGTTTTGACTAACAACTACTGGCTATATACAGGTATGTTAATTTAACTAAATAGTCGGGTTGCTTACACTTAAGGAGCACCGGAACTGGGTCCTGTTACTTCAGCTTAAGTTTCCAGTGTAGTGTTCGTACTATGTTTGTCTATCTTTCATTTCGTAGCACAACAACAAATGACCAACAAAAACATTTGATGTACTCACAAAGCAAAATAGACAAGCAAAACACCAAGACAAAGCAAATTCATTAAATGTGTCAAAGAAACTTTAAAGACTAGCAAAGGTTCGAGACAGATCGAATTCATAAACTTTGAAATACCTGAATTAAAAAAAAAGGATAATGACAGAGAAATCGAGGGAATCCATATTGTTGTGACCAACAACTACTGGCTATATACATGTTTATTATCTCCTCGAAAGCAGCCGGGGTTTAGAAGTAGGCCGTTCGGTTTCTCCGCCTTTAGATAGAACCCTTGCGAAAGGGGTGTCCGTTTGCTCGGGTGGAATAATAAATACTCACCTTTGCAAAGGTTTTGCCTGGGTAATAGGAATCTCCGTCCTGGAGGCACTAGTCCTCTTAATGGAGCCTCTTTGTATTAATTCACAATCCGTCTGTAAGGAGACGTTAAAGACGCCACGTATAATGGTAATGCCACGTTCTTAGCACGAAAAATCCCCCTGTAACAGTTCATCTTGAGAAGTCAGTAGGCGGCCAGTTACAAGGCTATATTTTCCACCGCTATCCATCCTTTAGTTTTCTAGTGGCAGGCTAAAAGTCCTTCCCTTTACCTGTTTCTTGCTGACAGTCTACATATTGACTGATTGTTTACTTGTTTCCGTCCTGAATATGGCTGAAATATTCCCCGCTGGACGTTAAGCAGCATTCAATCAATCAATCAATAATTTGGTGACCATGGTCTTGTCTGTCTTCCGACTTAACGCTTTATTACCTTCGAATTCATTTGTAAAAGACTAACAAAATACCAGTAAAGAGCACCTCTTTAAACTGATTTTCTGCGAAACAATAAAAGGACAAGCATATGATCAGTAAAGAGCAAAATTAATCGCAAATCAGAAAATTAGATACACATAAAAAATAATGAAAAGACCAAAAAATAAACCAAAGCAAACTATATACTCCCAAAAACAATGAAAGTATCAGGGCACAGCTACAAACATGTAAGAAAATAACGTGCGAAAAGGTTTTTGTATTTTCTAATACAAAACAAATGGCTTGAGTGACAGTTTTAAACATTGTAAACAAAAATAATTTATTTTATTTTTAAATGTTTGTTGGAAAATATATGTTGGTAAAATGAAATATACAAACAGGTGAGTTAAAAAACCCCATTTGTTTACAAGTGACAAAAATCAATTGTTACATGCATGCATACAGGTAAAAAGATCAAACGATCGATTTATATATATCCAGTCAAGTTTGACAGGATTTAACATTCTTTCATTTGAAATGTGATCACATAATCTGTACAGATGATCATCAAAGGTCGCTATGCATCAGAATAAAGAGAGAAACCTTTATTGTACTTTCCATTACACATGTTTATTGATTTCTTTTGTTAAATGATTGTAAATTTCTCGAATTACGTTTTATTCATGATAATTATGCTTGTAGATTTCTTTTGTTTTGGATATGTGTATTCTTGTTAAAAAATAAATCACCATATTTAATTTTTTCGCAACAGTGATTTGCACTTAAACGTATACATTGATCAAAATTTTATTTTAATATTACAAGTAATATTTACTATAAATAGAGCGATGAGTAGAATAAAATACGAACTAAAATGCAAACTGGACCGTCTTAACGGGGACTTAAAATCTTGGTTGAAGCAAGTGGACTATTCTCTAAGATTATGGTCCTCATTACCAGATTCAACTCTTCATGACTGCTACGAACAGGTACTGACCTTGATGTACAGGAAACTGGTATGTAAAAATAGTTTTCTTTCATTTTTTGTTTACTATTGATATTTTTGTATATTAACTGTGAATACGCCAATGTAAGATAAAAATTTTCTCCCTTTATCAAATGGAGAAAAAATAGAACTTTTTTTATATGCAACATAAGTGTTACATGCATGTACAGCACAAATTGTGGTGATCATATTCTTGTATAGAACAGTGCTTAACTTGAACGTTAATACGTTTTACGTCAACAAAATAATATTCAAACAGAGAGTAAATGTGTCCATGGCAGACGAATTCTCCCGCTCTGCCAAACAGGAAGCAGATATATAACGGAACTGCAATGAAGAGAAACGGTTAATCCTTCAGACCAAATATCAAATAAACACAACTTACACAAGCCGAGAAATCATCGACGAAAATTGACGAACGTACAAACGGGCGTAGGCACGAACGAGGGTAAAACTTAACACACCGTCTTTAGGCTGGGGCATTAAAACTTAACAACAGATAATCATCATGCGCAAGTTTAGTGTTTGGTCTGCTTTTTTTTGAAAAAAAAAAACAAACAAAGATATCCACAAAGCAGAAGCAGAATAAAGCAAAAAATCTTTGTTTCTTTTAAAGGAAAGTGCAGGATATAGGAAGCTAAAAGAAAATCATACAACGGTCATACAAACAAGTATATCTCCCGACACAAGAGCTGTCGAGTTTGAACTGAGAAAGACATTGGAATTGGAAATGTTAAAATCTATCACACTTTTGGTAAGGAATCTAAATAAAAACTCAAGACTCAAAGCAATCTTTAACGTTCCTAACTATTACAGGGAAAATTGGTATTAATGAAACTTGACTTATATAATTTCATTCAATTTAAAGTTAGTTTTATTCATTTAGTGTGATTTAAGTATAAACAACATGAGTTTAAACACATTAAGTCACTGTCAATGTCGCATGAGAGTAAAAAAGGGTTCGAAGACACAAGGTCAAACAATACTATAAGTCTTATGCCAGACAATACCAACACTAGCAGCTCTGGAAGGGTAAGGAGTTCCTGTATCTAAACGGCACCAATCGTTTACTCGTTCGATAACCGTATGGTGTGTCATATGCACGTTCTTTAAGTCAGAATACAACCGCAGTTTGCTTGATTTTTTTATGGTACCTAAGAAAATACCAAATATATGTAATTTTCTATCAGTGCAGCTGTTTTCACGATGTAAATTTTGAAATTTTGCATATAATTCGAAAGGAACACAAGTGCTCTTGTTTATGTTAGACCATGATCAAGAGTTTTTTGGTTTTTTAGGAAACCCTTGAAAAGGAGAAGATAAAGCGTAAACATATTGAAGACGAAATGAGAGAAATGAAAAGAAAATTTGAGAAGTCAAATATGCCTCCAAAATACATGTTTGTATATACATTTCTGATTTCAAATAAAATTGCAGGGCTATTTTAACAAACTATGTACAAACGGCTTGTTTCATCCTAAAAATATAGTATATTGAATATTCATAAAATCTTAAATGTCATTCTTAATTTACTTATACTTTTAAGTAGAATTGCAATCATGACCTAAAATCATTCTGAATCATATTTTCCCACAAAAGACAAAGCTTTATGTAGTCAACTTTTGAAATAATCACCAAGAAAACTAAGTATTTTTTAAACAATTCAAATAATTTTTCTTTGTTTTCAAGAAAATTGACCACGATTTTCATTTAACTTTATAGTGTAAATGAGCGGGACAGCAGTATGGATAAAGATGTTGATGAACTACTTCAGTTAGATAAACAGATTGCCGAACAGATGCAAAACAACGATATATCTGGCAGCAGGTAGCTTTATAGGAAAATATTGCACCTACAGTATAAAAGAACACTCAGGATACCCATTAAACTTCGCAAACTTCTACTACATTCGCGGCGAAGCATAAATACAAAGAGGTGCTAGATAAACACAACAAAATACCTCAACACTGGCAGTGTACAATAAAACACAAGCACAACATCAGAATGAGTCAACTCTCTAGCTATATCTCATACATGTCCGGTGTCTGTAAGACGATATCTGTTTACATTGTGTATCTGCTTTAGATTGTTATAACTTACTGCCAGCACAGCTTACTTTGGAAATCGCCTTTTTACAATTTGAAGATTTTATTTTGGGATGTAGGTGGCATAAATTTTCTTTAAAATGTATCTATGTATGTCGTCATTTTTTGTGCAAAATATTTTCTCCTTCTTAACTATTGGTGATGGGGAAAATAGTAATTTTTGGTGATTTCTAAATAATGATTGTATTACTATATATATTACTACATACATATATACTATATATATAATTACTACATGTATATAAATATGTTGTTAAACTATCAAATATACTTTTTCTAAACATAAATTACTAAAACTTTGGACGTAAAAGTGACTGTTATAATCCCGCTAAAGTGAGTTAACTCCCTTCTCGAAGCAAACTCCCGCAGACAATACAACTGAAACCATCGAATAAATTTGCAAAATTATTAACAAATTATCAAAGACTAAGTAATTATTTTTTAAGTCTGGGTTAATCCAAAACAGCTTAAAATATGATAGATTTGAAAAAAAGGTCAATTTCTGAAGTAATTTACGTTTCTCGCGTGCTTCAGTCATGTCGGTTCTCTTCATTTTTATCCATATTTTTATGTTAGGATGTGCGGACACCCTGGTTGTTTATCAATGATAGGAAATTCAATGTTAATGGAAATTAACCCGGAAAAAATACTGGCTAATGTGAAACACCAGGCATGTTCTGGAAAACACACCATGATGAACTACAATGGGGTTTTGAGGTTACCCACGAATGACATGTTTTTTTATGGTTTTTATACACATTGTTCCGTGAGTTTGAACAAGGTTTGAATTTATCTTTGCACCATTTTTTCATCAGATAACAATGATTTGATCAAATGTTAATTTTGTCATTCATGTTTTTGACTTGCATTCTGACAGACAATATAATCATTCATTTGATAGTTATTAAAATATGAAATGAAAGAATAAAGGTGTTGTTTTAAGACTGGAAATGAATGAGTCTATCTTTTTATTTTACTGTTGTACATCTATTGTTGGGTAATTTCAAAGTTTTTAACCAGATTTAGAATGTCAAATCACTGTCAGATTTACTTTCAATATCTCCTATCAAATAGTAACACTGTTACATGTAATGTTTTACTAGATAAACCTTCACAATGAAAAGGAAAAAAGTATAATAAGAAATTAAGTGTATAAAATAGCAGGGGAACATATGGATCGGAATGCATAATCAAAGAAAAATGATCTTGCTGGGAGAGCTAAAACTACATTACAACACGTCAGGTGTGTTTTAAGAAGTAGGGCCTGCGTCAGGTGTGTTTTAAGAAGTACGGCCAAACGTGATCTGGACACTTAGTGAAAACTCAACACAATAAATTCCAATATGCTATTTATTTAAAAAACAATAATTCATGAAATTATACGTTACATTAACAAATTAGTAACACAAATTTAAAATTAATTTAGAAACTGCAGCAAGACTTCTTACTGACCTAGGTAACCTACACTATCAATAGTGCCCCTCCCTAGGTTGCTCAATAAGTGTTACATTGCTTACCTTGTTTGTCAGCCTCCAAATCCCATCTCTTAGAGCAGCACATCGGGCTGCCTTTTAAACTCTTTAGAAAATGACTGATGCAATATGCTTGAAGCATTCCAAAGTGTCAATGTTTAGCCATTTTTGGAAACGAATGTGTCAAAAACATTTCAAATTGACACAAAGGTCTTAAAAGGTTATGGAAAGCTGACAACCATTGATGCAGGTGCAGTATCTTCACTCGTGCTTCACTCATGACTTTGCAACACAAATTACCTCCTTGGGAGCCTCAGTGACTAGATTTCAATATTTTACTGAGAACTTATTTCATTGCTCAGCATACAATTATACAGGGTTCAGACTAAAGCTTCAAGGCCAAACTCATTCGGAACCCCTCTCGGATTAATATAATATTTATGGTTAATGTTAACAAGGGCTACCTCTTCCTTAAATGAGGGTCACTTGGTATGAATACAAGCAAAAGTGAAACACGAGTTATCATCATTGACAAGTATAAAACAATAAATATGCATTAAACATATATATAGATATAAGCAAAGCATTTATTGAAATATCAAATATTGTCTGATAGCAATGAAAGTCTAATAATCTAAGTAAATTGTCTGTATATGGTTCAACACTAGTTGTCCGTTTAACACTTCACAAAATAATGAATTTCCATTCTCAAAATCTTTTGGATACAGGTCGTCCACCCTATAGGGTTACACCTGCTTACCTTTAGGGACCACGTAAGTTCAACCCAGGGTTTTGGTAGGAATCGCGTTGTCCACGTTGATCCTTTCCTTTTCATATCTGTCGTGTTTCTCCGGTATGGGCCTTTTCGGCACACTTTTTGCGGTTAAAATTACAAAGTGCATCAAATCGTTCAATTTTGTACATATATAAATTTAAACATTAGAAAAACAATGATATAAGGAAAGTATCAAAATTCTAATACAGGTATGTAAATGGTTATTTCTGGCTATTATAATATTCCTAGTTGAGCAATATTTGTTAAAATTTGATGATTAAACCAATTTTTGGATCTGGGACCTTTAAATACACAGGGATACCATTTCTTTTCACTTTTGTTATTTATTTATATTGTTGAAAAACGCATCATATAACAGAGGTAAAACGTGTCCTGGTGGACACAGATGCCCCCGCTCGTCAAACAGGAAGTAGATGGACGACAGATCTGAAAAGGGGAGACACGGTACAACTCACCATTATAATGCTTCAGACCAA
>JAULBM010349476.1:0-12213 GCA_032357055.1 Geukensia granosissima | reverse complement strand
GTACAAAGCAGGGTTCATTCATCATCACTCATCATTAATATGCTCTCGTCCTGAATATGCATGAAATATTTGCCACTTGACGTTAAGCACCATTCAATCAATCAATCAATCTAACGTATAATTGTATTAGCAAGGGATCGCATAAAAAAGGGATGCTTACCATTCTAGAACCACTGATCCCGCTACTCTTTTGTAGAGTAGATCGTGAATTCCAAGCCTCTGTCCCTTTTGTTTTCGTTTTATCTTTTGGTTTCTTTCAAATTTGTTTGTCTCTTTGGACTTTGCTCTTTGATCTCTCATATGGGTATTCTACACTGGACAACCACAATTTTCCAAAGCGAACATGTATTTTTCATAGTATTCGGCAATGTAATTTCCAGCTTTAAAATATTGAAAAATTAAACTATTTGTAATCATGACAAATGTACATGAAGCATTAAATGTAACCAACATAATTTATAATTTATAAAACGTCCGAGGGAAGTTATACGTCGATAAATGAAAAACAATAAAAAACACCGAAAAGGGAACAAGACTTCAAAATTGGAACCGTTCACACTTATTCAACCTATTTAACTAATTACAATGCACATAAGTTGTTTTTAAATTAAATGTATCAATTATAGGAGCGAGCGTCAAATGTACACCAAATAACACAATTTCAAATAAAAAAACAAGTGTTTCGAAATTTTAAATGTGAACGACTAGATCTTCGCAATTGCTTGTGATTTTCGAAGTGTGTCGATTTTAAGGATGTTAAAACTATAGTTATGCTAAATAGTTTGCACATTAATCAAGAATAATTGAAATAAAACAGGCACATTTATCCTATTAGTTTTGCCGTTTAGAAAAAAAGTAATACAGTGTACGTCCATTATTTTACACATTGGCTTACATATTGTGCGACTTACCAGCAAGTATAGTGCACTTTGTTTTTCAGCTATATTGATTTGAGTCCACCGTTGCACATTTTGCACGACATGCCTATAAAATGTACAAATTTGCCCCTCTCGTAAGCCTAACTCTCAAACTGATCACATAAGTTCCAGGCTACGGTGTTCATCGAATCCTCGCAAGCCGAACAATTAACGGTTATAGAATACTGTGGATTGTAGCAACACAAGATTGATTGATTGATTGTTGATTGCTTAACGTCGAGTGGCAAATATTTCATGCATATTCAGGAAGAGAACAAGTTCAACAATTAGCAATATCGAAAAAGGGGTGGGATGGGATACAACAGGGGAACGGTTTTTGACTGCCACTGGAAAAATGGAATGATGAGTAGGGACATAAAATTTAGCCTTTTGTAGCGGCATGAACCTACTCTTTTTCGAAAACTGCAAAAGGAGTGTTTTAAATGCAAGGAGCGTGACACTCTCCAAACACGTCACCCACTATGGTCTACGGACAGGCTTTCTGTATTATAACCTGGCAGCCCCCAACGAGAGGGCCTCCCCTATCCGCCACCTGGGGTTCGCGCTGTGTCAGCTCTGTTGGTCGATCCCTGGAGACCGCTCCAGTGCCCAGCAGCAACACAAGAAGAACCATCCCCATCCTTGAAAACGTCACTTTTTCTGTTCTTTTCAGTGTATATCAGGTCTGCTTGTTGAACTTTACATCCTAACCCGCGAAATCAAGCTCGTTCATCTTTGCATCTTAAACTTTAGGAAAAAAGCAAACCTATGATCACCGTCATTCAAAAAGTTTTTTGCTTTAAATTTCGTTGTCTACTAAGTGCAGTAAAAGTCCTCAGATAATGTAGTACAGCGATTTCGGTGGGTAAAGTCCTGTTTTTGTTTGACCTCTAAACAAAATTGTTGTAAGGAAACATTCATAGTTTCTGCGTTCATTTCGGTTAAACGGTTTACATCAAAATCTGTTGCACTTCTCTGGTTTCTGGTTTCTCGCTTTGACGGCCCAGCGTGTGGGTTTTCCTGTGTTTCAGTTCTTTTGGGGAATTTAGCAACTGTTCAACATCACCTATAATTACTGGTGGACTAAGTCAACTCGGCATTTCTTCTTTCTTTGGAACGTCCTACTTTTACCTTTCGCTTTAAATTTCAAACTACAAAAAATCAGACATTTCGTCATTGTCTGCGTCGAGATATTCTGACACGCATTTCTTTTGATAGATTTTTCACAATCATCTTCTCATTCCATTTCGTCTGCGCCCTGGGAAATATCATATCAAGATCGTCATCGAAATATTGTTCTTATGGTTGTCTGTAAAACATCGAAAAAGTGTGGGATGACAGGATTATTCTTTGGTATTTGTTACAAAGTGAAAAATCGTAACCATCGTCGAGGTCGTCAGAACATATATTTTGTATCTTGCAGCAAAAATAACATTTCTTGGCACCGAATGTCCAGACGATTGGCATCGGAACTTCCATTGCTATGTGAGAAATCTTTACGTTGAAATATGTCACTCATTTACGATATGGTGTTTGATTGGTTCTGATACAAAGCATTTTGGGTACTCTAAATCACGTGCACCTTCCGTCAAACAGTTTAGGGGCAACTGAAGATACGTGTACGCAAGATTAAAAGTACTCTAAATATTACCTAAATCTAATCTAAATCTTTGAAATTTTAAAGAGGTTATCAAAAGTTTATGGGAACTGTAGAAGTTTGATTCGACATGATGTGGTGGATGGCTATCTCATGGACAATCATGCCACATCTCCTATTTTGATGCCTATATTAAACATTTGATTTTAAGGAGGCGGCATGGAAGTAACTTTGGATTCTCCATTTTCATAACATTTTCAAACCTATGTTTTCAGCACACTATCGCGTTTTGATTTTTAAAAATATTTAACACAATTTAAATTCCCCATGTATCCGAGATTTTTATACCAGATTTTGCATTGTTTTCAAATTCTTTCCATACCCACACCCTAACACCCATGAATATCAAATAATTGCTTCCTAATGACCTTTCCCAATTTAAACAACAGATATGAAAATGTGAAATGTGGCAGGATTGTCCATGAGACAGTCATCTACAAAACAACAGTCGAAATTAAACATCTACAGGTCCCATTACCTTCTTCAATAATGAACGACAGTCCTTCCCACAACGGAAGTTAAAGAAAACTTTTTCATTTCTACATTAATCACAACCTGCATAATTTTTTATTTGATAAATTCTCATCATGGTTTGCATTAAAGCAGTTCAATAAATACATTCCATTTACATGCTATATGGATTCTAATAACTACATTGCGTAAATAGATGCAATAAATAATAATTCTGTCAAATTGTAATTGTCTTTTCTTCGATGATTGAGATCTGAGCGATTTGTTTCGTTACCTCTATTTTATTTTTAGATACTGGTGCGAAACTTATGCACGATTTGAATTTTATATAATTTTACACAAGCTTCTAAATGGATTCGGCCTTCTCGGTGTCATTTGGTCCCTGAGCTGTTTAGGCAAACAAAAAAGGCGGTATAGCCTTTAGAGGCGTTTTGTTTTATCGACATAAAACTGCAACGGGAAATTTGAGTTAAGGTTATATCATGATTGAACGAAGCCAAAGTGAATCCCGAAAGAAACAATTACCGACAAACATCATGTCGAAGTAATTTTTGTGTACTGTGCCTTAAGATAATGAAAACTATTGCTTAATTTTGTTATGAGCTAAACTGATTGATACAGGTAGTATACTTGAGCTTCATGTCTAGACCAATCTGCTTTGGAAACATTGTGATAACTAAATAAATAAAGTAGTGTATAATATGTCGAGGAAACCATGCCATTTTCCTGAAAACAAACTAGGATGATATATGCTAACAATGTTTTATAAGATATTAAACAAAAGTGAAATCCCACAAGTTATATACAGGACAAATTATACCTTAATGTTCATATTAATTACAGTACAAATAATAAAAATATAATTAAAAAAAAAAACAACACAAAAAGGTTATGTGACGTAAAACACCATATTTTAGAACTTGTTTTGTGTCCCTCAATCTAACGAACTAAAGGCAACAGCTTAACGAGAAACTATACACTGCACAAAAAGAAAAGATGTGGATTGTGTTTTTTTCTGTTTTTTCCATATTCGTTCTTTTTAATATAATTACAGTTATTTCTATTGTGCTATGTGGAGGTCGAAAAAAGCTTCACTGTGCGTGAGTTTTATGCTCTCATTTAACTTTGGGTACTGTAATGTATGTTGAAAAGATACAGTTGACACGTTTCCAACATTGGTAATTCTTATATTTTAGTCTGTATCAACGGCGGGTGCCACTAGTGGAGCAGGAGCTGCTACCCTTCCGGAGCACCTGAACTCGCCCTGGTTTTTGTAGGGTTCGTGTTACTCCAGCTTTAGTTTTCAGTGTAGTGTTGTGTGTTATTTATTTGCCTTCGTTTTATTTTGTTGGCCATGGTCATGTCTGCCTCTTTGGTATCTTCGAATTCCTTTTTCAAATTACTTGATCCGATCAGTCTTAACTTGAAATTAGTGTAAAACGTTAGGGACTGCTCTTTACTTGCACTGTCAGCAATTCCCTGTTTTCCAAATATTTACGAGCTTTACCAGAAATTAAACAGTTTACAATAAAAAAAAAGAGATTTGGAATGTCTCTATCTGGCTTATACTCCAAAATGTCCCTTAAATATGCAACCATTGGACAAAAAAAAAAATAATAATAATAAAAAAAAAACCACGCAGCTTCACCGAGAACAAAACAGAATAATAGATAATGGACAACAATTTTGCCAACATGTATACTCCATCGTACTAAGCGAATTTCTCTCTGATTTTGTGGTTCGTCTTAGACAGCTTTGTTTTCTTTCGTTTTTTTCTGATAGTTTGTTAAGTGAGGGATTTTTTTTTACTCCCACCAGCCTATTGTCCCTGTTCTTTAGTAGTCCATGTGGATTTTAATTTTGCCTTAGTCATTGGTTTAAGGAGTTTTTTTTTACACATGTTTTTAAACATGTTTAATCTTACCATATGAATAACGTGCCAGTACTAGTCTGAAGACGAGGTAATTGGTCGGTAGTTGTTTTTCACGTTATTCTTCGTATTTATACATGTATGTATAATACTGGGGAGATTTGTTAAAATTTACATAAAGACGTTTTATTTGGTTTGGACAATACACAGCTAGTCACAAAGAGTGTGATTCCACCATTTTGAAGGTCATGTGACCTCAAGATACAACTTATTATTTCCTCCGTTTCTTATGGAGATTACGTATGATCAATTGTACCCATTGATTTCCTTTTAAAGATTGCTTGACAACGTGGCGTTGTTCTTCAGACCAAACCAATTATTAATTAATTAATTTGACCTGTACATGAATTATTTTTTCAGTACAGATAAAAGGGAATGACTGAAAACTACTGATAATGAAATAATTGTGCATAAATAGGTTTCGACAAACGATGTGTCAACAATCTATTTTGCATCATTAATTAAAAGGTTATTAACTAGTTAGTTAAATATTTTGTAATAAAAACACAGTTTATTGCGAAATCTTGTTTGCACATAATATAAAATATTATTACCCAATAGAAAAAAACTAACCCAGTTCGATGTAATAAAAATAATAATTTATTGTGAAATCTCGTTAGCATGTTATCCGATACTGCAATGAAACTCCGACCATGGGAATACATCTTCCATGGCAAGATAAAGGACCACATTGAAAATGATTCTTGACACAAAATTTTCCTCCTGAGATAGAGATGATTTATAGTTTTCGCATTTAAAGTGGTAGAACTTCATTTTCTTGTAACAAAGCAAAATACCATTATGGGACAATTTAGTTGAAACGAATCCGAAATGACTTAAAAACAACGTCTACCTTATTCTATAAAGTACGCTTTGTAAATTAAATAAAGCGCAGGTGATTTGCAGGTATATATTCCCCATTTCGAATTAATTTGATTTTAAATTGAGGAATTTGGGTTTCAAAGTACTCCATGTGCAGATATTGTGCACGCAAAAGCGAGTTCCGGAGACAAAAATTATCCAAACATTAGTTTGCTTAAAAATTTTGATTCCGTTTTTCACTGCATTAAGGAGTTGAGGAAGGTTTTTACTATCTCGAATAGCAAATCGGCGGTATTTGTATTTTCCAAATTGAAAATATTCAAGGGACAAGTTTGAAAACAAACCAGTTGGCAGGGACTACTAGATTTAAAAAGTGTCTATTTGCAAATTATTGTCGCATGCCGAAATACGCCTTGTCTTCACTAAGAATAAGTTCCGTGCTGCATTTTGCATGTAATTTGTTTTAAATTCTATTGTCATTTGGTGGTTGGCTGTCTCTCAATCATGCCACATCTCCTATTTTTATATTTATTCATTTTTCATGAAAAACACATCGTCAAATCACAGTAATTTGCACCAATAAAAACAGCCAAAAAACAGCCACAATAGTGTAAAATAAGTAGGGTTGTGCAACTTGTCCTTTGGGCAAAATGTAAACTTATACAATTCATTGTGGTGAGAAAGAAGACTATCATTTTTGTTGTCTCTATATTACCGGTATTCAGTATTACAATATTTGATGGAATTCAAGCACTTGCAAGAATGCAAGTAACATATATTTTTTCACTTGAAATCTACTGACGATTTTGTCAGTTTGAGCTTGTTCTGGCATAGATGTAGTTCGGAACTCCAATATTAACTGTATCACTTAAGCCGTTCCTAGAAAACGATAACCGTAAATATCGGGATATAACCTCAGGTTTAATATCCCTAGGCACGTATAAATAACGACGATTTTCCTGGGAGTGGGTTAAATTTTTACCAGACATATCCTATTCAACGCCAATACACAACAGCTAACTTTTGACCATCATCACCAACGGAAGAAATCGCACGTTTAGAAGAAGTTCGTGTTTTGTTTGCTAACGTCTACCGTGTTTCCCTCTTTTGAGAAAAGAAGTTCAATAGGTGTTTTAATACATCAGTTGCAAGATTTCTAATTTGTTTCTTGGATACACATTGATTATACAATATATGTACTAACCAATAATTGTTCTTCATACGAAATAATCAACAATAAGTATATAATCCGAGAAAAACAAAAAAATTAAGACAACTACATAGGAGATAATTATGATCATCATTGAATCGATAAACATTAATGAATATACATAAATATAAACATGTATACAAGATTGAATGATGTTAATAGCCCTTTCCTTGTATAATATGGTTGATTGTCGATCCCATCAGCGCAATGGAACCATAAACGGTGAGCAAAAGAGGCTATTGGGAGCCTCTGGTTGACTTATATCATATTTCTTGGCGTTCAGACCGTCAATTTTCAGAAATGACTGACACTAGGACTCAAAAATGAGTGGAGCTAAACTGATCAAAGATCCAAGTCGTATTCAGTTTACCGTTTATAGGTAACTTTGTCGCTGATTCAAAATAATTAAAATCTATAAAGAGTTACATATAATAAAAATCTAGGACCAGCTTAAGCAAGGAAAATAATGGGTCGAATACAATTCCAATTGTTGCTCTCTGTCTTTTATTGGTTTCATGTAGAAGGAGAAGGAGACTAGAGAAAAGGAGGAGAAGGGAGAAGATGTGAGGTAAAAGGAGAAATTTATTGCCTGTCCGCCCCAAATGAATACCTGTAAACGAGTCACATCACTTTCATTTTAGCCAAGTTGTAATGAGTAGACCGTAACTTTCGTTATCAATAAGACAGGTAGCCATCATTTTTTTTGGTTAACAGACGAAAAATCTAACTTAAACAATACTGATTATAGCTCTTGGCAAGAAAAAAATATTGATTTTTGGGTCACAAGAATATCACAATGGCTAAAAATAAACCGGACGGTTGTAGGAAAATTACTCTTCAATTTAAGATAGTCAAAAACTAGGTCGATGGGCACAAAATTGGTCCCAAATTGAAACTTTCGATTTAATAACACACTTAATGTTCATCTGAATACTTCCGCATTCATAATGGATATACAAAATTGGTTTGTCGTCAAAACTATTTTTCTTGAAAAATAAAGATTTGATTTCACCAATTTTTCATAGATATGAAACATAACGTAAAATGTACATTTTTGACAGTTTGAGTCCTGAAAACATATAGCGTACGAACCTTCATGTTTGATTGTTTTAATTGTGTAATTAGACGTTAGGTAAAAAATTATATAAAATTATGCCTGCATGGTCTCGAATGTGCTTTATAGTTTCTGAACCAAAAATCAGTTTGAAATTATTGAAAGCCATTGGCTTGTCCGTTTAATAGTCTATTAAAATAGGTCACACAATGTTACGTTACCCTTAAGGGGAAATTGGTAATATCTTCGAATATGAACTCAAACACACCCACTCCGAATTTTTTCGTCTTATTCTTGTGACCTCCGAACGTGTCTGTCTTTTTACTGTTGTTTTGAATTTTAAGGCATATTGGCTCAACAATTTCATGACAAGTGTGGGTTTCTGATCCGAAATGTCGCATTTATTTACGGGAAAAATTGCCTCTTGTTAATATTGAACAGATGAAGTATATTAAGGTTTCGTTGGTTGAAAATAAGGTCTACATACGCCAATTGTTCGCGATCTTTGGAAAAAACCGCTTTCCGATATAAAAGGCAGTTGTCTGCGAAGAAAGTCTATCCTTTTGGCCTTTGCATAGACATACTTTTATGCAATAACACATCGAAGAAAGGCGAAATAACACTAAAATTTCTTACCTCATACAGATTTCAAGCGGTTTGTTTACATCGTTTTAGTCTCCTGGGAAAAATTACCTATTTTATTCGCTCCTATACAAAGTTCGCCTTAGAGGTTATATCCCGTGTAAATTAAGGAATGTAAATTTGTTTGCTAATCGACATTAAGCTTGGTTTCCTTTGTTTTCACCTTGCCCAACTTTAAATTAGAGTCGATAATCAACGAAACGCAAAGCTATCTTTTTTGTCGACATCAGAAGCTCTACAGATGAAATACATTTATATGGCGAGGTAACATAATATCATGGTAACCAGAAAAATCTTCCTTAAGACATTGATGCCCATAATATTGTCAAAAGGAAATGCATTAAATTGAAACAGTCAAAATTGTATGAAGAGGTCACCTGTTAGGAAGAAGCATTTAAGACAAGCTTTTAATAGTTCCTGAAAAATCAACTGGGGATAAAGATGTTTGTTTTTGAAATCATGTGGTCTGCTTGATAGAGGTGACTTTACTTGAAAAATTTAAGTTTGACTGTAGCTTGCTGCAGTCCTGCCTCTTTTATCCTATAAAAGTAAAAGACCAACAAATAGGTTATCTTTCAAACTACACGGACGCAGCTGTTCTGGAGCGGAATTTGTTAATGCCTATTAAAACAGCCTCTGCATTTAAAAGAAATAATATGGGCTATATGACAGAAAGACGTGACATTTATATTTTATATTTAAAGAGATTAACTCATACCTAATGTAAGAAACAAAATCAGATGACGTGCCAAGTATTTCTCCATAACCATGATATTCAACAATGTTGAATCCAAAAGTTTGAGATAATGTATCATATTGCCAATATTTAATCATTACTAGGGATTAAATTGAGATAAGTAAAACTTATTCATTGTATTTAGTTTTTATGCTATCCAAACAAAAACCTTTATTGCTTTCGAAGAATACTTTGATGATTATTCGTTGCAAAAAGCTTCGTACCAGTTGCTTTTCGTATTTCATATCCTGCCGGGAACATCCACAATATTTACTAAAAATAATACAATCGAGATAATTAAGTTTGAATTAAATAAAAACAAATATAGTAAAACTAGTTTCTTAATTTTAAGAGAAAAAATACCACAGTTTAACACTTCTTCCGCAAATGTTTGCAAATTTCACATGTTTCAGAAAAAATATACCAGAATTTACTATTTTGTACACATGTCCAATGGAAGTGTGCAATAAAACTTAAAACATCAGACATTAAACCAAGGAATTTAATCTTTTGCCTTCCAGCGCACAATCAGAAGATGGACTCCTTTGCAAACGACTCTTTTAAACAATACGAAAAGGGTCTTTTTGGACCGTTATATGAACAAATATAAAACAATATGGAATATTGATTTTTATATAATAATGAAATATATTTCAGATGAAGAAAGTCACACCAATTCATATACGACCGGTAAATCACCGGTCAACTATTAAATGTTGTATTAACGCCTACTTAAACTGATTGAAATTAACGCCGTATTGATCATCCATTAGCTTAACATTATTTTATAGCGCAAAATGGATGATCTATTAATTACGCAATCGAAATATTGGGTAATCGAGACTCCTAGATTTCCAATCCATTACCTTCTAAGTATATATTTCATCCATAAGGCCATAATAAAAAATATCCTAGATTCTCATTCGCTCCCGCCCGGATTTTTTTCACCCGCCCCAAAAAATTTTATTTTGATTTTTTCCAAATTTAGGCCTATTTCTTTCAAATTGACAGTATTTTTCAAGAAATATGATAAAAGATAAAAAATAAAATTCGTCCACCCGCCCAATATTTTGAAAAAAGTTGGATGAGAATCTAGGAATTTATTTGTTATGGCCTAAATGGGTGTATTGGTTACGTGTATCAAATCAGCCATTTCATACGCTTTATGTTTACTGGTATATCAGAAAAATAATAGGGAACACATTTTTTCTATTATTAATCAACACAAATTGATGCAGCAACTCACATTTCTTCATGTTGACCCTTTGATAGCGTTTGAATAAACATCTTCGATAGGTTAATGGAGTAGGCATCTTTTTGAAACAAAGAGCTATTTTAACAACCAGGCTAATTGAAAATTATCTAAAGTAAACTTTAAATCAGATTATATACCTGGAGAACAGACAAAAGAGTGCATTCTGTGTAAAATTCGATGTATCAAGATCTTAAAAAATAGTGCCTCGCATTTCTCTCTCTTAACAAAACGACTGTTGACAAAATAAAAAATAAACGATTGTAAATGCCTAAATTTCACTGCGTCCAATGCGCTTTTCTCGATTAACATTTATCAGGTACGCTCCAGACCAAATATTGGAAAACAGGTAGGCGGTGGTCTAGGTAGGTCTACCTTGCATCCCACAGGACTCATCCTCACCAACTTTTTTTAATTCGTATTTATACCCTTTTTCATATTTTAAATGTAAACAAGCATTATATTGGGATGCTTTTAGGTTTTACTGTGTATTTTGTACCGCACCATGTTATTTTTGCCTATTTTCGTTTCACGAGTGCTTTAAAGTTTACTGACATTTTATGACATGTAAACATACATATAACCATAGAAATAAGATACTGTTGGAAAGATAAATGTATAAGCTTTTCAAAACATGTTTTTTTTATTTTATTGATCATCAGAAAAGTTATAGCAAAAATTCTAGCCCTACCCTTACCTCAATTTCCTTCAAACTAGAATATTTTGCATTTCAAATATTATACTTAAGTCTGTATGAAGTTTTGATACATAACTTGTATATAATTTAATCAATTATGGAAGTTTATTAAATTTTACTATCCCAATGTTGTTTATTTCTGTTATTTTGATACCAAAAATCATGAAAAACCAGGATTTTGACAATTTCAGATTAAGGGAATAAATTGCAGACGGACAAAGAGTCTTCCCTAACGTTTTACTTAAATCTTGTAGGAATAGTGGTCGGATCAAGCAACTCACATTTATTTAAGATGACCCTTTAATAGCGTTTGAATAAACATCTTCGATAGGATAATGGAGTCGGCATTTTTTAAACCAAAAGCTAACCCGGTGATTCTTTCGTGACAAGTTTAATTCCAGTCGAATGGAAAATTGTCAAAAGTCATCTTAAGATCTAAAAATTACTGTAGAACAGACGAATTAATGCATTGTTTGCACCAGTTCTACGATTTTCAAAAAGCGTTTGAAATATTTTTGTACTCTCATTACGAATTTAACTCCGCCAGATAGATACCGACTCTAAGGAATAAAAACTATGAAGATCGATTCTTGCCCTAAATGATCCTAAAATTCCACTGAAATACGATCGCTCAGCATGAGATTAAAGTCTGCGGTGACCAACAATTTGGCTAACAAACATACTTAGGGATATGGCCCAAATGTGAATTGACCGTGTTCTGGCAGTTATAATGGCTCTAGGTGAGTTGTCTTACCTCTTGCAATAGCATCAAAACGTTTGATTTTTCCACCCTCTATACTACTATTCCACATTCAAAACTCAAAG
>JAULBM010349466.1:0-12213 GCA_032357055.1 Geukensia granosissima | reverse complement strand
ATCGAAATCGGATGAGAAATAAAAATTTTTGAAAAATTGAATTTTTCGCCAACTTCGGTCTAATTTTTCTCGGAAACAGTAGGAAATAGGAAAAATCTGATGGAATACCTTTCTCATCTTTCATTGAGAGGAATCCAATAAAAGAAACTCCATCAAAATCGGATGAAAAATAAAAATTTCCCACTTGGCACAAACAACCAGTTTTTAAACTTTTGACCCCTTTTATGTCCTTGACCTTTGACCTTTTGACCTCAAATTGGTAGAGTGATTTCCCTTCTATATTCCATCCGTCTGTGTAAGTTTGGTTCAAATCGGACCTGTGGTTTCAAAGTTGCGGAATGACGGAATTGCGAATTCTATAGTCCCCCGCTTTCGCGAAAGGCGAGGGACAATAAAATTTTTCCATATTAATGGAAATTGACTTCCCACTCCCCCCCACTACTTTGACCCCTTTTAGCTCGAAAACGGTACGAGATAGAGAATATCTGTTAACATACAACCGAAAGCTCTCATTGGGAGGAATAAAATGAAAAAACCCATAAAAATCGGATAAAAAATTAAAATTTCATGTATCCTGCAACATCGCATTTTTTAAACCCTTAAACCCCTTTAATAAAATGCTTGGAGTAACTTTTGTTGCATTTTTCAACAGGAATCATTTGGAAAAAACACCATCAAAATCGGACAAGAAATAAAAAAGTTTCAAAAATTAGGGTGTGGCCATTTTAGGACCCCCTATATCTCAATAACATTAAGAGATAGGTCATGACGCTGGTGGCCTATTATGTTGACTTTTTCATGGAGAATACAAAGAAAAAACCCCATCAAAATTGGACAAGAAATAAGTGAACTTGCATCCAAATAAGGAAAAATCCCCTTCTGGCCCCTCCACAAAAAAAAACGGTGGGGCTAGATCACCCAAAATCAATACCAACCTTTATCTAGGACAATTATCAATGTCCTAAAATATTAAAAGCATTGGTAAACTAGAACAAAAGTTATTGTGCAGAAACCAACCTGTCTACAGACGCCAACAACAGCGCCATACCATAACACGACCGCAATTTTTTTTGCAGTCGTATAAAAATGGACTTGAATGTAAAAACATGTTTGCAGGTTTTCAAAATTTTTACAAAGTGGCATGCTATTTAACCATGAAAATGAGGTCAAGGTCAAATGACATATACTGTGTGGCAAGTTGATGTCATGATCAATCTGCATCCAAACAAGGTAGGTACAGTAAGCCCCATATTTGGACCAAATTGTAGATTTTATGACACAACAATAAATGGTTTTTAATATTGTTTAATAACCTTCTTTTGATAATTCATAACTTAAACTTATATAAATGTCAAGTTTCAACAAAACACATATAACAACTTCAACAAGAATGTAACATTTTCTGTAAATATAACAAAGTTTTGGAGGTTTTTTATTCAAAAAAAGATATGAGCACATAAAAACATCACAAAGATATTTTTACTAAACATTTTTACTTAATAGATCTTACATTTTTGGTCTGATGCTTTGTGCATAATCTAAATTCAAATCTACCACATTGTATCAAATTAATTTCTTTGTTCTTTAATTTTTAAAGAAATTCTTTGTGCCATGTGACCATTGTATGACCAACTAAACTAAAAAAATGTTGGATTTTCTTTTTATAGATATGTTTTAATACAAACAATTTACATAAATAAATATAAGCCAGTTTTCATGTTTCAGTGATATTCTGAGGCCAAAAATGTGGCTTAATGACCCTTGTCTGTTGGTTAACCTGGGTCACACAGTTTCAGAGATATAAAGCTTTCAACATTGTTTTTGCCACAGAGTAATTTCAATATCTGGCTCACACAGGACTAAAAGTTGCTGGTTAGACAAACAGGATTTTCTAACACAGGAAAGTGCTTAATAGAGGTGACATTCCTGACTGTTGTATTTTTTTGGAGCAAAAATTTTTATAATTCAGAAATAATTACAGCAGCCCCAATTTCTTCTGATTTTTCCATTGATTGGAATTGTCTACACATAATTTTTTTCATGAGCGAAAGGGAGGATTAAATTTATGTAAACAACAAAAGAACATGGTAAAATCAGATTATGGCTGCTGAGAATTTTTTTTAATTTTATATGAGACATATGTAAAAATATATAAAACACAACATTGACTGACAATACCTGCTTTCTGCAAATAACATTATGATGTCATTATTTTTGTGTTTTAAACACACTGTGAAATCATAGAGCATGTAATGCATAATATATTGATATTTTACTATGACATTTTAGGACCCCATATTATTATCTCTTGTAAACATAAATCAAACAATAAATTTTATCAATACAAGACATACCTCTTTAGATCTGTTGATAATCCGCTGTCTTTCTTGTTTGAAATACTCTACATCTCTTGGCATTGGCACAGAACTTAAAAAAAAGTTACAATAATCTATTTAACATATATAAGAAACTGTAAATAAAATTCATCATGAAATTAAAGTTTCAATTAAGTAAACCAACTAAATCAAATTTTATCAGGGTAATTATCCATCTGTAAACTTCACATTTTTAAAAATTCTCATAGAATCAAAAACTTTATGTTAAACTCAGTCATTACAAAGTGACCATTTTGAATAAGAAATTGGCAATTGATTCTTTGGTTTGGTAGGGGACTTCCCATTTAATAATCCTTCAATGCAAAACAGATAACAAGAACCTTCACCAAAATCAGGACTGATTCTGCTGACTGCAAAGTGGAATAAATCAAAATAATATGTGTGCTACTGGAGCCATAATGGACCAATCTTGACTGTCAATAGCAGAAATCTGCTAAAAATCCAGGCCAAGTTTGAAAAATTTTCTAAACAGGGCATAGCCATGGTAGCAATTTGTAAATGATTAAAAACTCTGGTAAAAGACTATCTATTTAAAGGAACATTCCAAAAACAACAAAAAATCAACAAAATACTAATCAAAGTCGCCATTGGGTATCCTCAAACTTCTCTCATTGTTTGACAGTATAAATTAAAACAACAGAGCAAGATTTTCAGAAAATAAAATGAAATAAAGGGATGGCATTTTAATTGTAAAAGATTTGATATATTTGTTAACTGATCTGTTTTTGAAGTAACTAGAAATTTTAGAAATGGGGAGGTGGGTGAGGCTGCCCCCCTTCCCCCACACACTTTAAGGGAAGGAATTAGAACTATTTTTGAGATAACTTCCAATATTCCAAATGAAAGTAAGACTGACCCTTCAGGGTGCCTAAAGATGTTTCCATAATGCTGACTTAAATATACATTGGTGAGGTGTGAGGATCTGAAGCATTTTTTAATCACTTGTATTTTCCAATATGAGGGGGAGAGGGAAGACCATGCTGGCCCCATGAAACTTATCTTTTCATGCTGTTCAAGAATATATAAGGTTAAGAGGTCTGGATCTTACCTGCTATTGAGAGATCTTGTTAATGTCAAAAATAAGGGGGTGGTTTCAACCCCTGGGGATGCTCATGGAACTTGCACTGTCATGCCTATTAAAAATATATATGGTAAAGGGGTGGGGATCTTAACCATTTTTGAGATAACTTGTTTTTTTTTTTTAAATGAAGGGTGGGCTAACCCTGATGGATGTCTATGGAACTTGTCCTTTCATTCAGACTAAGAGTATATATGGTTTAGGGTTGATGATCTGCAATGTTTTTCACAAAAATTCATAGGTCTTAGATTGGCCGTAAGTGTAAAACCTTCAAAGGAAAACTCATTGTGACGTCATAATTTACAACAGAAATTACACTTACAACATTTTGTGAAATTGACTTCTCAACTGTTTTTGATAAAACATATGATTTTTACATAAGGGCCAGCCCCACCACAGGGATGATGCCTAGAATAAACCATTCTACTCATCTTCTCCTTAGGAAAATGAAAATATCTGGGTAATGGGTGGTGATCTAACAGATTAAAAGATAATGTTAAAATTTCTGATTGGCAGAGCCTAACCCACCCCAGGGACACCAATCAAAATTCAAAAAACCTAAGGCAGAATCTACATCACTTGTGCAATTAGTGAGGCAAGTTTCAGTTCTGTATTCTAAAAAGTAATGGACAAATAAAAAATGACCCCTAAGGTCTCCTCTGCAGCCCCCCCCTTTTGGGGTGCTATTCAAATTCCAAAACCTTTGGCATAATCTACAACAATGGTGCAATTAACAAATCAAGTTTCAGATTTGTATTTTCAAAAAGCTCAAGAGAAGTAGAGCAACAAAGAAAAATTGACCCCTTGGGCTATCTGTGTATCCCAACCCTAGGAGGACATTCAAATTTCAAAACCTTAGGCTTTCTGTGTATCCCACCCCTAGGGGTCAAAAAATTTTCAAAACCTTCTGCACAGTCTCCACCCATATCTCAATCAGCGACCCAAATTCTTTCCATGTCCAGCGGTTCTTGAGATAACGAGGTTATTCTGGATATTACTGAACATACTTACTTACACGGAATCTGAAAACATCCCCACACTTTATCGTGGATAAAAATAGATTTTTTTTTTGGGGGGGGGGGAGATTTGTAAACTTGATACTATGTCATGTCCTTAGTGCCACTTTAAATGGTCTGTCCAACAATCATTTCTATAATAGGTTCATAAATATTCAACTTGCATTCCATCACAGGCTTTCTAACAGTTGAATCCATTTAGAACATATTATTGTATCCAATCAGAACATTTTATTGTCTCTTTATCACATTGTCAAATTTCTTATTGGCAAACAATTCACAAGTTTGGAAATGGACAATCTAATGCATTTTCCTGTAAAGACTGTCATAAATTGAAATGTGAAACTAACAGCCAAACACTGCTGATTTGGGTTTTTGGTCAGTATTAATAGTAATTTGACTCTAGAGTATACTTTTGTACTTTACCTGATAGACCTTGTAGGAAGCTGAAAAGCCATATGATTTTCTTCCATTTCATTTCTGAGCTCCTCCAATTCTTTCCTAAGATGTTGCTCAGCATCTTTAACTTTGTCTGTGCTTGACACCTTGTATATTTCTGCCAAGTCATACATCTTCAGTTCTTATCTGAATACAAATCTAAATAATAATAAATGTAAATAATGTTAATAAAGTTGTTTTCTTTTTTGGTAAATAAAAACTTTCAAATATTCATTACTTGTACTTTCAGTTTCATCATTTTATGCAACTGTTTTTTTTTATTCTGAAATTTTCACTCGTACAATTGGGCATTATTATGGCGATAATTATGACCTAATTACCCCACATCATGACAGGACAGGAGACCTCTAGATTTGTAAATTCATTCTGTTTTTCTTGTAGTTGGGGTGCAGTTTCTCTAACATTTACCCACATTTTTTATTTTTTTCGGACAGATATAGAATAGTATTATGCATCAAACCCAATTATGGAACAAAAGCAAAATTTACTTAATGAAGATGGACTTTTTAGTAAATCTATCAACTAAATGTCAGTTACAAGTGTGTCACATGAACCACTGTTAGGGTGCACTTCCATTCATTACGATTGAATAAATTCAACGGAAGAATCTAACTTCTGACAGGTGATGGCTTGAAAACTAAGTTTTTTGTCTCCTTTGATCACATTTATGGTAAATCAATGAAAATGTAATTCTTTATTGGTTTTTTCTATATTAAAAAATTTATACCCATTTAAATTGGAAAATACCCTTGCACAATATTTCACCAGAATCAAATCCCTTAATTGGAATAAAGAAAGAATGTGCTTCACTGGTATCTTAGGTTAAACCTGTTTCATATTACCTTATCATACTTAAAAAAGACAAGTCAACAATGTCATAAAAGATTTGATAGCCTTTTTTCCACCAAAAAAGGACATTTTACCAGAAATTGCGAAAATTGTTGGACCTGCAGGACATTAACAGCAGATTTTTCAAATGTTCAACAGAAACACTTCTGCTGTCAAGACCAAAAGTAACTCAAAATTTTCAACTAAAGGGTCTGGTAAGATTCTTGTTTTTTGTCAGACAGAACATTTTTTAATATGAGTTTGTTGATTTGACTTTTTATTGACAAATTATGCAAACTTAAACATGATATCTACATTCTATTTGGTTGTTTAATTTTTGTGTGCAGTACACATATATTGATTGGTCTTAATTCTTAGTGATCCTATATTTTACTGATTTTTTTACTGGACATGTTTCGTATAAAATTAAGTAAACATGTAGCATGAACGAGAAGTGGCAAGTAATGCATTGATATTATTTAAAATTTTATGTCACTTGACTGAATAAGCTTTATAACTTGATTAAAGTTAAGAGAGTGATACAGTGGGGTACAATGCACAGACCTACATGAAATAAAAAGTCATTTCACAAGTAACGAGGAATAAGAATATATTTTGCTTGCAAGATGCATTTAGATCAATTTTAACAAAACACAATGTTTAACGACTATTCAGCAAGACAACATGTGAAATATCAACAGCAAACATGTTGCACAAAAATGACCCTGTACCACCCTCAGTTAAGGGTTTTTTGCTGTTGGCCGGTATCAATACTATCAGCTCCGTGTGGTTTTGTCCTGAACCAAGTTCGCACCTTAGTGTTTTCCCCTTAATACCAGTTTGTTTCCCCCTTATTCAAGTTCCCATTGAGTGGTTTTGGCCTTATTCGAGTTGGCACTGAGTGGTTTAGCCCTTATTAACTTTTCGGAAACTACATTGAAAACCCTAGGTATTGGGTGTTAAGATCGTTAGAAATCGTAAACTTCTGTGAGTTTTTCACTGAGCAGATGTTGTAGGTATTTTACATATTTGCTTCAATAAACATGTGAAATTCTGCAGGTAAATAGGGATGATGGTCAGTGATTAATAAAAATTTAATTCTTGTGTCAAATATATCTGAGATTTGTACACACATTTCTTTGGACCTTAAGAACTTTATTATTCCATTATACTTACTAATTAACTAACTAATCTTTGTAAGAAGATCCAGGAATAAAGAAGAGGGGGTCGTTTTTCAGTCTGATATATGTACGAACTTAAATAATAAAGACTATATTCATTATTCCATTATACTTTATTCTGGCTTTAAGATCATTGTTACTTAATATTATTTATTCAATATTGATTTTTGTTTTAAAGTAAAGAGCTGAATTATCATTCATAAAGAAAAGTTTTCTTAACCTGCCACACGCATTCTTGAAAGATCAGTCATTGTCTAATCAATGTCACAACTACTGTCGGCGCAGTTCACTTCAGAAATCGGCTTTTTTCAATTTAATCATATTTCAAAATGTTTAAGATTGACCAATGCTTAATAAAAATGTCCGACTTACTTAGTCGTTGATAAATTATCAATAGTTGTGCAAATTTATTCAATGGTTTCTTCAAATCTTGGAAGGTTGCATTGTCTATGGGATTTTTGCATGGAGAAGGGAAATAACCCACTTTGGCGGGTTTTCTTAAAAAGGCTGTTAATACCCCCTTTCATATCATAAGTTTAAATTTTTGGTTGTTTTATGATCAGATAAATATTATTCACAGTTTAACACCATATATATGGTAAAAAAATCATTTTTAGGAAATTTGATTTTTATTGCACCAAAAATTTACTATAGAAATTTCCCCATTCAAACAACTTTTTCATCAATAGTAGAAAAATCTCTTAGGGGATAAGAAAATATTTTGCACTAAAAATGACGACATACCTAGATACATTTTCAGTAAAAAGTATGTCATCCACATCCCATTTCAAAATCTTCAAAACTGTAAAAAGGCGATTTCCAAAGTGAGCTGCGCTGACAGTAGTTGTCCATATTATAAGTGCAGTCACATTTTTACTGACTGTATTCTATCTTTTTTCCTTAATTTTATATATTTCTCCTTAATTAATAATTCTTGGGTTTATATATTAAAGATTTAGGCTGAAAATTATACGATTATTTAGGAACAATATCCGTGATAAATACTAATTAGTTGAACTGAATCCTTCCATCTAATGATCATTTGCAATTGCCTGTTGGATATGTCAGAGCAAAACCACTAACTAATTGGTGCAAAAACACTCAGGCGAATACATCCAGGGCGAAACTGGAATAAGGGCAAAACCACTTTTTCAATACTATCATATCAATACGATTCCAACAAGTTTGGTGCAAAACTATGGGAGCTTTAGACAAAAACATATTGAAACAATAGTTTTTTCACAGTTTTTTTTTAATTTTTTAATTTACTTTAAAAAATTTAGTCAGACAAACAGTTGTTACATGGTTATGACCAGCAAATGATCAGATATTTCAGCCAATGCAAGACCCATATCCTGCAAATTTTTCATCATCTATGTTTCACTATTTACTAGACCCTTGTGGCGACAACATACTATAAATGTTATTTGCGTAGATTATGCTTCACATTTGTAACAAGTATTTAAATGATGGGAAATGCAAGTTTTAGTCAAGATGCTTCGGAGTCACTCGGCAACCAGTTCAACCTCAAATCACTTTATGTAGTAATCAGTTGTGTTTCTGTAGTTTTAAACACTTTAACGATTAGGAAAATAATAAATTTTCGCGGGAAATTCAAATTTTAAATGAATGTAGACACATTTCTGTCTTGCATTCAATCGTTTTTCATAAAATCACAGGCACTTGTTTGTATCAATGCCCGGTCTGTGTCAAACAGTATAAATAAAGGAAGGTGGTCAACTCTTTGAAACCTCTCCACTTCGAACTTAATTTTTAAATTATTAATACTTAAGAAATTGTTGCCCTACCTTTCGCTGTTCACTTCATTATATATGTTTATCTTTCACACTAGATAAGTTAAAACTATCCCAAGAGGGACCCCTTCATAGTATTTCTGTTCCTAATCATATTAGCGTACAATTTTTATGAATTAGACCAAGTTGAATGTATGGGGAGGTCTAAAAACAGGACAGGTATTTTCGATACATTATCGGGCATAACTTTTGAACGGAAAAAGATATCTTCAATCTGTAAACGCCATTGGAAAGAAGAGATAATGTTCTACAAAAAAAAATATAGTTTATAAAATTTGACTTTATTTACTACCTTAATTCTTGACAGGACAACATTTTTTCGGCCGTGGAAAATCCCTACTTGCCTATACAAAATGATGATTAAAGTCTTCAAAATCAATGTCTGTCAAATATTTTTTATTTAATTTGAAAGAATATGCTTTACTTAATATAAAAATCAGGTTTTTGATTAAAAACTGATAATTTTTCATATTGAAAACTTGACTGGCAGGACAGACTACGAGGTATGTTTTTTTCACAGAAAAATCAACTAAGTCAACTTCTATGTTGAATAAAATCATCAACATACATGTCTGTCAAAATATTTTATATCATTGTAAAGAAGAGAACATAAGCTTTTCAAAAATTTATATTTTGTATAGATTTGATTAGTATAACACCTTTAAATCTTGACAGGACAAACTTCTACAGACCAGGCATTGATAGAAACAAGTTCCTGTGTATAAAATACTTCTGCAACAGATCTGCCTTCTAGATACTGCAAAAATGTTAGGTCTGTTTTGATTTTTTTCTATTTCACGGCATCACCGATACAAAAGATACCGAGGATCATATATCCGATACAGAAGGCCTAACTGTTCGGAATACATGCTAGAGTATGTTAACAAAAACATTTTTATCTGAGAATAATATAAATAACGTAATGTTGGATCATAATAAACCCCAGCTTTAATAATGTTACTTTGTTATCTTCGAATTTTTGGCTAATGCGGCACAGAAATGTTTAATGGAACCATGATAATTCTCGAAAAATCAAATTAAATTTGATTATTTGATATCAAACTAGAGACATGTATCTAACATATGTAATTTTTTATATCAGAAATTATATTAAGATGTCATTGAATCGATTTTTTCGATGATTTCAAATAAACCAGTACACTTTCTGGGGCCAGGAAATGACGGTCAGTATTTGCAGACATATGTCACTGGTATTTAATTTTTCGAAATGAAAAAATGTAGTTATTTTATAGAATGTAAAAGGTGAAACCTTAAGAAAACGAGGCGTGAAAGAAGTAGAAATTGTGTTCTATTAAGTATCAGATGGTGTTTTTTCAATATAAAAATGAAATGATAATTGTTCTTATACTGCAATTAATATACATTTCCTTTTTAACGAAAAATCTTAAAACAAGTATACTTGTTGGACATAATCTGACATGATAGCAGCGGTCAAATTTCTTCCTAAAAATATCTATGTACGATTTGGCAACATGGTCTATCGACAAAAAGTTGGCATACCAATGGGCATAAACTGCGCTCCTATCATTGCAGATTTATTTTTAAATTTTTATGAATCACAGTTTATGATAGAAAGAACCTTCAAAGCAGGATTCAGTGGACAAGTTTAATAATACTTTTAGATATTTGGATGAATTTTAAGCTTTTAATCCAGAGTTTCAAAATTTTGCAAAAGAAATTTATCTTAAAGAACATACGTTGAATATTTCTAATATCAATAATGATCGTACTCCATTTTAGATGTAGATTTAAAAATTGAACAGGATTGTTTATACACTAAATTTGTGATAAAAGGGGCGATTTTTCTTTTGCAATAGTTAACTTTCCGTTTCTTGATGGGACGTCCATTCAGCTCCTTCGTTTGGGGTTTACATTCACAACTAGTTTTATTTGGCCGTGTTTGCCCAAAGTTTCTGACTTTAATGATCGCAATCTATATCTTACTGACAAACTTTTCCACCAGGGAAACATATATCACAGGCTTCTCAAAACTTTTACAAAATTTTATAACTGTTACAAAGATTTAATACAGAAATACGGCTGCAAGTGTAGAGTTTTGATACGACAAGGGATATCACATCCCACGTTCTATGGAGACATTATATAATGAAGCTTACAAATTTAAAGATGATCCATTGAAATTCATCGTTCAGTTTAACAAACTTAACCACAAGGGGTACAAGTTCGACGTTGTAGTCAAGACATTAAAACTTGTTTTTGTTGGTACAGATATTGCTATACTGCTCTTTAAATAATTATTATATCTTTTTCCGCATTGGACTTGGTCCCATCCGCCCTTCTCCGCGTTTTGTTGAAAACACAGTATTATTCGTAAGAAATGCTGTGTTTGATGACATTTCGTGTTGACAGTCTTGGTGTGTTATCATCAGGAATCTCACCCTGGGCTTGCTTTCAGTAACTGCGAGCATTCATGTATCTTCCTGTTGGATGTTTTTTTTTTTAAGTATATTTATTGTAATTAAGGTACTCTCTATTCGGATTGGGTGACTTTCTGATTGATTTTTATTGTTCGTCTGTCACTGTTTTTGTTTTCTTAGATTTTTTTTCCTTAGGTCAATCTTTGGGGAGGTTGGGATCCCACTAAACTAGTTTTACCCCACCACATTCTCATGCACCTGTCCCAAGTCAGGAATTGTGGTCAAAGGTTTGATTTTTGTGTTTATTGTTCTGTTAAATGTACATTTTTTATTATATTTAGGTAACAGCTGCATTAATTTACCCATACACGCGTTTTTTATTCGTGGCGAGTTAGAGCTTTTCACAAGGAGTGGTATTCCACCAATGTTGAAGGCCTTGTGGAGACCCAATAGATTTGTTAATTCCTCTGCTTTTCTCGTGGTTGGAGTGTAGCCTTTTTGACATTTACCCCACATATGTGAGAAATGTCGGAAATATTATGAATCTTATGAAAAATATACTTGTAACAATACAAAACACAAAGACAAACCTATGACCATTATGACGTAGGTATGTTTTTACTGCAACATTTTTTTGTGTATTAGCTTGTTAATCAATCGATTATTAGGTGGCAATTATCGATGAGGACCTGTAGGGATATCAATAAAATTGCCGAACTTTACAATGTTAATTGAATTTGTTTATTTTAAAATAATCTAATAAAATGTATATCAAGTTTTAGAAATTTTCATGATCTTTCATGTGATTATAAATTAAATAATATGTTCGAAAAAAGATAAATTTAATCAAAGGAGAAACCGTAAGATCCCGTTTAGGAAAATTGATTGTTTGAAAATAAAACAGAAAAAGTACAATGTTTTCCTTGCTTTTAACGAAAAATAATTAAAATATTCAAATTTTAATAAAAAAAAAAAAAAAAAAAAAATACGAATGCACTCGCGGGAATTGACTCTTTCTAAATATATAAGTTTGAATATTACA
>JAULBM010349455.1:0-12214 GCA_032357055.1 Geukensia granosissima | reverse complement strand
TAGTGTTGTGCGTTCTATGTTTCCCTTTCCTTTCATTTTGTTGACCATGGTTTCTATCTCTTCTGACTTAACCTTTTCTGTCTGCCCCTTTAGTATCTTCGAATTCCTTCTGCTTCATACATCGATTTATTCCTCGAAATTGAACAAAAGGGAAAACTTTTTTCTAAGATTTATGGAAAAAGGAATGACTTTAATTTTCCTATTGTAAACTGCACATATTTATGTGGTCATATTCCTGTTTCCATCTCCTACACAGTTAATGTGTCACAGTTTATTCTACACTCTCGTGTCTGTTCCAAGTATAAGGACTATCTGAAGAGAGAATTTAGGTTGTCGCGTAAATAACTACAACAAGCATATGTCCACTAATTTTTGATATCGTCCCGTCTTAGATTTCATGGTCGCTGCATCGATTGGTAAATCCATATGTATCTCAATTGGATGTGGACCTGTTTCGTTTATTCGACCTTTTCCCAGGTTGACTTTGACGATGCAAGAGTTAAAGGATTCCACGACTGGTATTTCGCGCAGTATAGGGAATGTTTACCTTTCCTGAACACCTGATCCAATTCCTCTTTTGAAGTAACATTTCAGCTACCCGGAGGTTGGCTGATACATCTGTCACCTCATACGTTTTTCAAGAGCATGTGTTCAATATAGAAAATTTCTAGACGGAGGCGAGTCCCTCGTTTGAACTGATCACTTCAGAAATTTAACGGTCGATACCACAGTCTTGTCGGCCGGTATGGAATTTCCGTTTCACATCTGAAGACGGACCTTTTCCTGTGAAGTCGCTGACAATAACCGAAAATATGCTGTTCGCTTTCTCCGCCTGGAGGTTGTAATCCAATGGAACCTTTTCCTTAACCCTGAAATGATTAATGCCGGCTTGAAAACTGGAAAAGAAGCAGGGACTGCTTACCATTCTGGACCACCTGAGTTGACCCAATATTGTTTGTGATCAGGCTCCCAAATAAAAATTCCATGCTAATAATCATCGATAAAGTTTTTTTGTTTTGAAATAACTCAAAACAAAACTGTTATAAGACATTGGTAAACTACTTAATATTAGAAAATGTCACTTGCGGTTTCTTTGCCTGATTGGAACTCCCTTTTACATTGAATCTTTTTAATGTTATTTTAAATACATCTTTCAAACACTTTGATATTTTAACGATTTCCCGATATTAAAGCAGTTCACTAATGTGCCTTAAATGGTAAAATCGAATGAATAAATGCAATTTTCAATCATATATTTTGGAAGAACATATTGGTGTTCATATCCTTGTATTTTTGCAAGAGACTTATTATCAAGGAACTCATTTTCACAGAATGTAGCTGAAAGCATGTAAAAAGACAGAACCCTTTACGGTAATATTAGAAAAAAAATAACATGAACTACATTTCGTCATATTACAAGAATATCTACTCTTATTAAGATCCCATTATGAATAAACAAAAATATTTGTAAATAATAGATAATATTCAATGTTGCAACGTGATATTTTCTCCATATTTCTTTGTTTGATGATTGCTTGCCTTTTCTTAGCAGGTGAAACAAAGGAAAGTGTACATCTATATTTATTTTTGCAAAAAGCAAGAAAAAAAAAATTTAATATAAAATTAGGAGATGTTAAGATACCTGGGATTTGAACGACTGGTTTGACACTTTTAACAAAACCTGCATAAGATCGGTGTATTTTTTATAGATTTCTTTCAATCTGGTTAAAAACTTCTGTGTGAGTTTCTATTTTGAAATATTATTTAGTTCTCTTCGAAAGGTTTAAAACATTGATTTGTTGTACCGAAAAAATTTACGTAATGAAAACAGTTGCATTGCTGATTCCTCACACAAGCAATCGGATATCATATTTTTTGTAGCTATGATAAAAAAATCATGATGTCAATAAGTAGTTCGTATACTAGAAGGCGAGGCATAATATTGATAAACTCGGATAACCTAAGTTGAAAATGTACTTTGCCCTTAATACAGAAACCTCTATATAAACGTTCAAGAACACAAAGATAAAGCAGACTGGATCCAAATCCCACTGTAGAACAACAGCGGGAGATTTGAAGGTAATTTTGTAGTTTATCTGAATTTAATCAGTCTTTACATTCTTTGCATTTTTAAGAATATAAGCATTAATTCAAAATATTTAAAATTTAAAATATTTGCTAATTCAACACTATTCATTTTAAGTACTTTAGCTTAAAGGTGGCCATTATCTTACAAGGGTCGTGTTCGACTTTTCTAGATAATTAACCAATAACACCGCTACATCCTATCGTCATAAGACAGAAGATAAATCACTATTGATATAATATCAATAAAATTAAAATAAAAAAATAAAAAAATACAAACGCAATACTTACTATGATCCAGGTCGACTTTTTCTGGAATACACATTTTTTTCAAAGTGAATTGAAGCATAATCGTCATCCATTTTTTCTAAATGCACAATCTGTTATTTCCTTATCAAAACTCATATCCCCCTTTTTTCATTTAACTAAACGTTTAGGTAATTAAATCATGTTGTGACATAACGCCAGTTATTATTTTTACAATTAACGTGATTTTACTAATGAAAGTCAAAATTCAGGAATTCCTATTGGGGATAAACTTTGCTCTTAATGTATCAAGTGTCTCTGTTTGCACGAGGTGCATCTACCTGGAACTTCATTGCGTGATATGGATATTTGCTGCCTTATTTAAAATTTAAAAGTTTTTTAATGATTATGAGGAATTTAATGGAAATAAAACACTACTGATTAGTACAAATATCTGGCACTTTTCTTGTTCATGCTACAAGTATGTGCTTGTATGTTTATGTCACACGTATAGGCATTTAAAATAAACTTATTCAAGATGTAAGATAATAGAGATACTGCGGTAAGTAGTTGTCCCTGTCGTTTGACTTTTGCTTTCCAATTCGATATGTTTGGATTTGAGTGCTTCTTTTGTTATATTTTGCTATGTTTGGATCTTGGATTTCCTGTGCTTTGGCTCTAATGCTACTGATGAGATGTTACTCCTTGAAATGTACATATAGCATACCTAAATTCTCCATATTTATTTAACATTGGTAATTTTTTATTTTAAACCACTGGGTCGATATTTTCTCTGGTGGCTCATGTCCCAGGGCGTATTCACCAGACCAGTTGTCTGACATGAAAGTTATCTTACATGTTTTAGAGAAATTTGCTGGAATAGTTAAAATTCTAAAACAATGAAAATTCGGAAAAGGCTTCAAAAATAGTTCTCTTTTACAGATGTTCCTGTTGTCGGATTTGGCTTCCAATTTCGATTTGTTTTGATTTGAGTGCATCTTTGCTATGTGTGGATCTTGGACTACCTATGTTTTGCAACTGATAAGAGGTTACTCCTTGAAATGTATTTTTTTATGTTTGTATTAAGAAAAAAGAAAATGGAATATAAACCAGAAAAACACGGTCAACATCTCGCATACGTTTATACCAAATATTCAAAGACCAAATTTAACTGCTCTTTTCTGGATTAATCTTCGCCAGACACGAAAGGAAGCAAAATTAGAAAGATTAGTAAAAATTCCTGAATTTGTAATTACACAGGTACATTCATTGGCCAAATTTAATGTTCAGGTCATAACGTAATTATTGCTGATAGGTCAAATATAAAGATATCAAGGAATTGTATAAAATTACAATGTAAACTGTATCTTTCCAACATAAATTCTGATACTTGAAAATAAATAAATACAAAATTGCCAATGTTAAATAAATGTGGAAAATTTAGGTATGCAATACGTACATTTCACTCATCAAAATTCTTTCTTTTGTAGCATCATGAAGTCTATGTGGGTATATATTAGTGCAATTTTGCTTCTGGTAGGTCTTGTGTCGTCCACAATATCACCTACTGTTGAAAAACATATACATTCTGGTTTGAGCGTAGCAAAAGCATTGAGCGAAACCATCGAAAAGGTAAACTTTACAGGAGTTATAACACAACTAGCCACAGCTATAAATCCATATCTTGGAGCAATCGGTCCAATAGTTCAACTTATAACAGGACTTTTTGGACACCCAGAGAATGCACAACTCACGTACCTGAAGAACATGATGTCAGAAATTGACAATCGTTTTAACCGTATGGATAGTCGATTTGATGAAGTCAAAAGAAAAATAGACTGGTCAACAATTGAAGTAAAATTCGGCATTTTAGAGCAAAAGATAATTGCTGTAGCCAAAGAGTTTCAAAAGGTTTACAGTGTGCCAGCTTCAGCAATGAAGAGCCAGGCACATCTCTTTGTTTTAAACTACGAATCTGATTTCCAAAACAGCGCTTCAAAGCTTTATGATGCTGTGATGAATGAACATGGGGTATTTACCAAAAGCTTGGGTGATGCAGCAAGGGAATACACTCAAAATGATCGTCGCCAAGTTCAAGAGTTTTTGCTGGGAATACTAAAACTTATTCTTCAAGGTGCTAAACTAGAAATTGCTTATCTTAAAGCTAAGGGATCTAAGTATGCTTCAAGCTACACATACACGTTGACCGACTGGGAACATAAGATTGCAAAGATCAAGACGAAAATGCAACAAATTGACCACCAAATCGTAAGCAGCTACCAAACTACGGCCAGCAGCGACATAGAAAAATTCGCTAATGACAATAAGCATATGAGTAACAAAGACTTTGTTGGAGCCTTGTACAAGTAAGATTACTAAATACTCTTTTTGGTTGAATTTGCATGATTGTTACATGTGTAAGGTAGACTGGTTCTTAATAATTTATTTAATTTTAAAATCAAACTATAACTACCAAATTTAGAAAGAAATATATACAACAAGGTACAAAAAGGCAACATTTATGGCCCAATATTTTTGCCAAGTTTTCCAAGTGAGGTAATATATATCGATAAAATCTACGACCTGACTTAATTGAAATTCCTTGTTCTTTACTGTGCTCTTACAAATTAAAATTTCCTCGATTCCATTTCTTCATCAAAAACACGACATTTGTCGACAATTTTCCTCAATATAAAAGGTGTATAGCGCATCTCTGTTTTTTCATGATCCTTTTTTATATTTTAAATGTTAAGAAAAATGCTAAAATTTGCAAAATTGACAAACATTTTTGGGGGATTTTTGGGGGTAACATAGTATTGGCCATAATAAAGTATTCAATTTAGTATTCAAATCAGGTTGTTTCGGTTATCGCATCAAAATTTTAATAATTTTTAGAACCAAACTCAGTCTTATTTTATCCCCTCTTTTTCTTTTTAATATTGTAAAAATGAATTGATCTTTTGAAAAATATCATGAATGTTTTTTATACATAGTCATTTGCTTTTGAACATTTAATCAGCTTATTTAAGATGCTATGCAAGTAGGATGAACAACATTTTAGATTAAATTGAAATAATAAGAACAAGATCAAATTCATAACATGTGCAGTTTTTTAAGTTTGTATAATCATATTTTCTTTACAGAAAGATTTTTTTAATTTTTCACTTTCCATGTGTTAAAAGAATAATGAAAAAAAAACGGTTTCCAAAAGATCTCACTTAACAATTTTTCCTTTGAGTCTTTTTTTCATTAGGAATCCCGGAAACATCAACATTCGGATTATTTACAGATAACAAAGTTCATCAGTCATACAGGGTTGTCAGTTTTAATAAGAGTAGGATAATTTACCCAATCTTTATCGTGCTTTTTCAGAGTTCTGGATGATAAATACTACTGGAGGCACTGGATGGTACTTGCATACAAACCACTGGCTGAAAGTGACCATAAAAACCATAAGGTTCATGCATGTGGAGGTACAGTCAAATACAATTTTGCAGGAAGAGACATTGTTGTAGCAAGTGTCGATGAGCATAAAACTCCGATAAATCGAGTCAATACCAATACTTTACTCCAACATATGTCTGTTGCCACTGAACATCAAAGACATGGTGGAAAGCGAAGTACCACTTATTTGGTAACCAAACCTGCGGATGAAGTTTTCAACGAGTTTCCGGTATCGGCTAGAACTCATTGCTCACCTTATGCTGCAGCAATGGTCGTCGGTTGGGGACAGGACGTATGGTTCCATTACGTATCCAGTCGATTCACCATGGTACATAAAGAACCACGCTATACTCTAGCGATGTTTGGTTAAAAGTCAAACAGTTATATATATAATCCTAATAAAATGATAGAAATATCAATTATTACCTTTTTGTAAAAAATACTGACATAATAGAAATCATTTTAATTGAATCAGTATGATGGAACCAGACAGGATTACATGCCGTCTTTTGCCACGAGAAATCTTGTTGAAAATCAGGTCTGTTACTAGGAAGGGTACATACAATTATCTTGGTCTTGTAACATAATTTAATTTATGTGTGCAGGATTTGAAGACATCGGTTAACGGTTCCTCGGGCAGCAGGTAAAACCCCTGATTTTGTGGCGTCTGTCGATTTGACGATAAGTATATTAACTCGACTCCACGTTTGAAACAGGAAGTTTGGGGGAATAAAATCCAAAAGGTTTGTCGGTTCTGTCAGGGTATCCCTTGTTGTTGGGGTTTATAATTGAACAACCCGTCCCGATGGAGACGTTTACGACACCCTCGTTTAGAGTATGGAACGCACTGACCACGTTAGAAACCCTCGTAACAGTTCAGATGTCAGAAGGTGACCAGTTAAAAATCTAAATTATCCGGCACTATCCAACCCGCATTTTTCGAATTACAGTCTAGAGTTTCCATGCATGGAAACTGTAAGCTAAATCATTAAATTATTTCTTCCTCACTGAATTAGCTGGTCGACTGTTTAAAATACAAAACTACCAATGTTAAATAAATATTTAAATATTATGCGGAAGGCCATGGGTAAGATCCCCTGTCGTGTCAAACAAAATTCAGTAAAATTGTTATTTGCTGCTTCTCAGCTAAGCACAAAGCATTTAGGAGGATTATTAAGGACTGATCTGCCCATAGTCAGAGTAATGAATCTGGTTAAAGCGTCATTTCTCCCTGCTGACTGTTGCTTTCGTGAACTAGCACGTTAAAAATTCGGCTGAACGTGCTGGTCTAGTACAAAGAGTTCGTTTATGATAAGTTTAGGATAATATTCAAAAAGAAGAGTATTGTTATACATGTCAGAAAGACACAATGATCATCTTAAATACGTTCCTGACAAAAATTCAAAACAAAAGGAGTAGGTACGTTAAGCCCCATATTTGGCCCAAATTTTAGATTTTGTGACACAATAATAAATTGTTGTGAAAAAAAAAATGCTGTTTAATAATTGTCTTTTAATAATTCATTACTTTTTTCTTGTTTACTTTTCCTCGTTTTGACAAAATGAACGGATATATTTGACTATTTTGACAAGAATATAACATTTTCGTTAAAAATACTCAACTTTTGGAGGTGTTTTGTTCAAAATTGATATGATCGCACAAAAACATCACGAAGATATTTAAACCAAACATTTATACTTAATATATCTTTAATTGTTTTAAGTTTGGATGTGATGTTTTTGTGCGATCTATATTAAAATCAACAAAATAGTATCAAATATTTCGTAGTATTTTTACATGTAAAGCATTTTCTATGTGCCATGTGACCATTGCAGAACTAATTAAACTAAAAATTCTGATGGATTTTCATATAGAAATTATTCAATAAAAAAATGTACAATAATTTTTATTAGCCAATTTTCATTTCTCAGCCAAATTCTTGAGTCAAAAATCGGCCTTAACGACCCTCGTCCTTTGACTTCGTGTTAAATGTTTTTTACTAGATTTACCTTCATCAGACAAGCCAGTGGCGAAAAAAAGAAAAATCAGTAAAATAACTATAGAATTTTTACTTTCGTTCATGGAATAAATGAAATATTCTGTTGATGATATAACGATAATTGTTTCGAAATATCACATCTTGTCAATGAGTACGTTGTATATTGCAGTTTATTTAACTTTCAGTGAAGATGAAGATATTAAAAAAAATCATTATGACCACATCATCATTTTTGCCTCAATTCTCGACTATTGCCCTTAGTACTATTAACACTCTGATTGTCAACCTCTGTAATAAATATTAAGAAAAATCATATTTCAACTACTTTGGAGTATAAACAATTCACTAGATTTTTTAACAGACTAAGTTTTGTCCAAGTTCCATTTTCGTGGTTTTTCTACTTTTTTACAATTGACCACACCAGTTTATTACGGAAAATCTCTAATCAATTGGTCATTCAGAAAGTCTGTTTCATCTTACCTATGATGCAATAAATATAACCATTTTCGGCGAAAAGATCTAATACTCTTGTTGGACATCATCTGACATGAAAGCAGCGGTCGAATGTCATCTCAATAATACCAACGTACAATTTGGCAACACGGTCTATCAACAGACAGTTGGCATACCGTTCCGCTAAACAAACTTATCAACAAGGGGTACAAGTTTGACGTTATAGTCAAGACATTAAAACTTGCTTTTGTAGGCACAAATATTAATAAACTGATCGCATACTTACACAAATAGGATTACATTTGGCATTGCATCCATCTTCTCTTTCTTCACGTTTATTGACAACACAGCATTGAATCGTCAGACATACTGTGTTTTATGACATCTCGTATTGAGAGGCTTGATGTTTTAAGGATATTTTGACCACTCGTTGTTGGAACTTTGGGAACCCACTAAACAAGTTTAGCCCCACCACAAGTCTCATGTACCTGTCCCTAATCAGAAATTATGGTCATAATTAGTCTTTGAGTTTTAAATTTTGTTACATGTACTTTTTTGGTGCAGTTTTATTTTATGCATATACACGATTGTTTATTTTGGGCGATACAGGTAGTGGTATTCCGCCTTAGTTGAAGGCCTTGTGGAGACATAGATTTGTATATAACTCTATTTTTCCGTGGTTGAAATGTTAGTCCGCAAACAGCACGGGGTATAACCTCTAATTTGTATAGGAGCGGATAAAATAAGTAATTTTTTGCCCAGGGGGCTAATAACGGATGTAAACAAACCGCTTGAAATCTGCATGAGGTTAGAAGGCTAAGTGTCATTTCGCATTTCCTCGATGTCTTATTGTATAAAATTATGTCTATTCAAAGGCCAAAAGAATAGACTTTCTACGAAGACAACTGCCTTTTCATGTCGGATAGCGGTTTTCTGAAAAGATCGCGAACAAATGGCGCATGTAGACATAATTTTCTATCCATGAAACCTTAATATACTTCAATTCTAACAAGGCCAGTAAACTAATGCGGAGAGCAACAATTCGGATCAGAAACCTACACAAATCATGAAATTATTGAGCAAATATATTTCAAAATTAAAAACAAAACCAATAAGACAGACCCGTTCGGAGGCCACTAGAATAAGACGAAAAAATTCGGAGTGGATGTGTTTGAATTTTTATTCGAAGATATTAACAATTTCATCTTAAGGCTAACGTGACCTTTTGTGACATATTATAATGGACTATTAAACTTGCACACGGCAATGATTTTCAATAATTGCAAAACTATGATTTTTGGTTAAGAAAATGTAACCTACATTCGAGACCCTGCAACATAATTTTATATAATTTTTGACATTATGTCTGAATAAACAATCAAAACAACCAACAATGAAATTTGGTCTTAAGTAAGCTGTAAGTTTTCGGGACATAAAACTGTCGTAAAAATTTTCATTTTAAGTTTCCTTTCATATATATGAAAAAGTTGGAAAAATCTAACGGTTTTATTTTCAAGAACATAAGTTTTGACTACAAACCAATATTGTAAATTCATTATGAATGCCTAAGTATTCAGAAGATAATTAATTGTATTACTTAATCAAAAGTCCAAATTTGGGACTAATTTGGGCCTATCGGCCTAGTTTTAGGCAATCATGAAAGGGAGAGGTGTTTTCTTACAGCCTTCTGGTTTATTTATGGCCATTGTGATTAATCTTGGAACCAATAAATCAATTTTCTTTTCTCAATCGACAATTAGCCATATTTTCACAAGGAAAGGCTATTGACATTATGCCATCCTGTATACATATTTATATCTATGTATATTCATTTACATCTATTGATTCAATGGTCATCATATCTCCTATGATATTGTCATAATTTTTATATTCTCCTCGGATTTTATTATAATTATTATTGATAATTTCGTATGATGAACAGTTATTGATAATTACATATATTTTATAATCTATGTGTATAAAAGGAACAAGTAAGAAATCGTGCAACTGATGTATTTAAACACCAATCGTATTCGTTGTCTCCTTTTCTTGTCGGATCCCAAAAAGGGGAGGCAAAACATGGTATCCGTTAGCAAACAAAACACGAACTTTTCTCGAGCCATGCGGTTTCTTCTGTTGGTATTAATGATCAACAGTTAGCTGTTGGATGTTGGCGTTAAAAAGGCTGTGTACCTTTTTTGTATTCGAATTATTTATTTGAAATAATCAGTACTTTCTGGTAAAACTTTAACCGGCTCCTTAAAAAAACGTCATTATTTATACGTTCCTAGGGATTTTGACCTAGAGGTTATACCCCGTGAAACAGGTAAGAATGTTACTTTTAGTTTTTTTCTGCATGTGACTTATCTTTCGCAGACATTGACGGGTGTTGCGCGCAAGATAGGGGTTGCCTACCCTTCACTAGCACCTGACCACACTTTTGTTTTGTAAAGGAGCTCGTGGATTCCAAGCCTTTTTTTACTTTTATCTTTTAGTTTGTTTCAAATTTTTCTTGTCTCTTTGGACTATGCACTTCTGATCTCTCACATGGGTAATCTACACTGGTCTTGAAATTTTTATTTTAATAATACTCCGTTGTTTTTATTTTTTGGAGCGTGTAATGATGAAAACATATAACGTCATTTTATTGGAACTCGTCAATAATTAATTTACTGATAAAAATCTGACTACGCGAACTGGTAAGAAGGTTACTTAAAGGTTTTTGTCTGCATGAGGCCTATCTTTCAGACATTGTAACTTTTATTTTAATAGTCCCACTGTTGCGTTTTTTTTAACGTATATATGATGTCGGCGATACAAATTTAACTGTTGACAATGAGATATATAAATAAAACACCCAGTATTATGTTACAAATATTAAAACCCTAAAACACTCAGAGATATAGAGGTTTCACAACGAGCGGGAGCTGTATATCGCAGGTTATCAACTCGAGTTATTTTATTCTAAAATAAATCATAAACGAGCCTCTGGGATTCTGTACGAAAGTAACCTTACATTAATTATATAATATCATATTGGTGTACGTTGTCGGAGACATAAATTGAAATAAAAGTGAAGCACCACATCAAATCAGAAAGGCGACCACAGATGATAAACAAATTATTCTCAATAAATCAAATAGTATTTTGATTTTTGCAATTTTATGCAGGTAATAAGAATCTATGTAGACACGATCTATCAATTCTCCAAAACACCTCAAATTATCCGATTATTATAAAATCGGTCTCCTGGTCATTATTAATGGTTGGATCCTTTCAAACGAGCATTTTATCCTTACTATATTAAAGAAGCGTTGTCTACTTCAATGCGTTTAAAAGATCCACAAACGAAAAAAATAATCTTTTTTACATTATATTAAAACAGACTTAATGCTTTTCTTGTGCAGTTAATGATGTAATAATGAAATTAAAGCAGAAATTCACAAGAAGATATCATAACAGTTTGTACATATGTTAAGTCAAGGGCATGATGTTAGCGCTTAAAAATTATAAATTACTGATAAGTGTTGCAATTCCCTTAATGAAAGTTGTATTTACCCTCTTGTTTTTGTTTCTTGTCTAATCCATCATATTATTTCTGTAAGAAAATAAACTTTCCAATATTTAATCCCACTGTCTACAGAATACACAAAGTGACAATTAGTTGCGGCGAATTGTTCGTACTTACACATTTAACATTTAAACATCTTTTAGAGTATTGTGAATTTTACCAGGTATTCTGTACGGAATGCAAAGCAAGTGTTACTACCATTTATGTTGACTGTAACTAGAGAAAGCGACATTGTTTTGCCTTTGTATATCATAAAATCTAGAGGAATATTAATAACTACTTTTTCTTATAAATATGGAAATGTACTGAAACATGGTTTTACAAGGTGATTACAGCAGTCTAAGTTAAAATTCTACTGTCACTTGGTGGGTGGCTGTCTCATGGACAATCATGCCACATCTCCTATTTTTATATTT
>JAULBM010349444.1:0-12214 GCA_032357055.1 Geukensia granosissima | reverse complement strand
CATTCAAAGATATCTTCTGATTTTTTATGAATTTTATTAAAATACAATAAAACATGGCAAGCCGTAAGGCCTGAAAAAAAAAAACTTCTGTGTTTCCGGTAACGTATCCTTCAACAATAGGGTCGATTGGTCGGCTTCTTATGTTTTTTTGTTTTTGTTTTTGTTTTTTTTTTTTTTTGTTGCGACAGCCATTGCCGTTCGTTACAAAAATAGGGTCGGTTGGGTTACCGGAAACACATATTTTTTTATATTTTTTTTTTACAAAAATAGGGATCGGTCGATTTACCGGAAACACGGAATTTGTTTTAGGCCTAATAAAACAGCTATTGAGAATATAGATACCTATAATTGTACATATCTGAAAAAGAACAAAAGCAATACTGTTTGGTTTTAGTTGTTATATATGTTGAATAATTAGCCGATAAGGTATTGTGTCTTCTTGAACAACAAATATTAAGAATTTTCAAGTTCTTTATCTAAATAAAATAAAACTTGCCAAGTAGCAAGACGAATATATATTGATGATAGCTTTTAATTATGGTATTTATCTGAGAAAGAACACAAGTATGATTTCAGTTTTTAAATATTACTTTGCCAGACGAATTATATACCATCTTTACGACATGTATATTATTTTATGATTTTGATCATATATTTTCTTTGTTGATATAAAAAAGTATATATTCTTGTTTTTCATTACACTGTATACACTGATCTATGATAGGACACGAATCATGCATTTTTTCCAGTCTGATAGCCATAGGGTTGCAACATTTATTTACTAGTAGGCTTTTATTTTTTGCATTTACCCATGTGCCAAAATGCTGGTTAAATTTGACCCATCTACATCTTTTACAGTTAACATAATTTAATAATCTTTTCGTACAAATATATTTTGAGTTGGTTTGTTTAAAGTTTTCCTTCAACAGCTACATGTAAGGCACTGACCATTTGATTTTTTTGGTTGGGTAGGGGTTGTATGCTGGCCAGAAAATGCCTAACTGAACCTGTTTGGCTTTGATGGTTAAATATATATTTTGAATATGATAAACAATTGCACCAGCCAGTTACTTTTATAAATATTAAACGGTCTCTTACAACAGTACAAGATACAGTTGTAAAAAAGCACCTGTCATTTTGATTGGTTGAAAAATATACGTCATACATTGGAAAGGCTGAAGTATTTTTAGCGTATTACAAATAGCGGGCAATATTTAAAGCCACTTTAACCACACAAAACCAAATCTTACCTTTAAAAAAAATCGTATTTAATAGATCAGTACCCCGTCGTATCCAAAAACTATGTGTACAAATTTAATAATCGAAAGACGCAGCTGATCGCCATTTTGAAAACGTCATTAGGAAAGATTGGAAATAAATCGTATTAAAATTTTCCGAAAAATGACGCTAAAATCCACTTAAGTTCGTTGCGTAAATGTCTAAAGAAAATATTAAGAAAATTTAACGAGTGGAATTTATTTTTGTGATTGTGTTGGGTACCCCCTTAAAAAAGAGGAATTCGTCATTTTATAATTAAAACATAATTATATATTAGCCACACTGCATTGTCATTCTGTCAGATACCTTACACAGATTACAGAGATTTTAATACACCCTAATCACTAGTTTCTTTTACCAACACATTATAAAAATTGTTGAACATCCAACACGCTGTATAACCCTGGTCAATTGCTTTCTTTTAATTATATTGGACTGAAGTCGCAAGAATTGTATTAAAGGTAATAAAACTAAATCCGTTCATAATACCTGACGCAAATTGATAATTCGTCTTGGTTAAACGGCACCAGATACCAAATTATCTAATGTCAGCATCGTTATAATATTTCGATTGTATTGTTTTCTGACTACACACACATTTTATGTTTAAGGGGTCTTTAAAAGTGTCTGTAATAGTATGAAATCGGGTTTACAATTGAAGGCGTAATGAGACATGTAGATGACTGTCTCAAGGACAAGCATGTTACATATCTTTTTAATAAATTGCATATTTCAAGTTCTCGCCCAGTCAAAACAACATCTATAATCAACTAGTGCTTTACAAAGAATCAAACAAGGAAAATAAAATAAATATCAATTAATGTTAAATAAATTGTTCTTATCTACGAGTGTTTCAGAAAATCGCTTAAGGAAGGCCGACAAACTAAAATAACTGACGTAGTTTTAATTAGATCCCTAATTCGTGAGCGCTTCTTTCTAATATGAATTATGTCCGACTATCTATTGAAGCACAAAATAAAAATGTTGCAAAGATAGCAAATGCAGCAAATTTCTGAACGAAAGTATGTTTGATCAATTTTATATCATATAAATTTGACAACTGGACTAGTGAAAACCCTCCGGGATAAGGTCCAACAGCAAAGTTATCGACCAAGTCGTTAGAAAAAAACAAAATTACCAATGTTGAATAGAGAGCATTAAAGCCAAAACATAGAAAGTCCAAGATCAAAACAGAAAAATAGGAATTATATCCAAACAAAACGATTAAGGCAGCCAAATCCGACGGCAGGGACAAATAAAAGTGTCTTTCGGAGCCATTCGTTATTTCCGGTGATTTAAATTGTTAGTAAAAGCAGTAAATTTCTGTAAAACATTGTTTGATAAATTTCATGTCAGACAAGTCTGACAATTTGGCTGTTGAATACCCTCGGGGACATGACTCACCAACAGGCGTATCCACCCAGTTGATTTAAAATGAAAATTACACTTAAAAAATATAGAAAATTTGATGCATGCTATTAGTACATTTTAAGTTGTAACTTCTCATCAGTAGTATTATAACTGAAACATAGGAAATCAAAATCCGAGCATAGCACAAGAAGCACTCAAATCGAAATAAAAAACAAACGGCATGGACAACTACTTACTTGAATAATTTTCGAAGACGTTACGTATTGCAGTGTTTAAGAATGTTGTCAAATGCAAAAACGGCTGTCAAGGTAACAAGGACAATCTAACAAATATAGAAAAATTTGCATCATGCTTTTATATAAAGAATGTAGAAATAAACTTATCACATAATAAAATTACCAATGTTCACACTAAACTTTCAGGCTGTTTAACTGTTTTATCTTATTCGTCCTGTTACTTCTGTTTCAACTAGCAAAAGTGTAAAAAGCTAATTATCGCGGAGAAAGTTTTAAGTGAAAATTATAAATGAATAAAAAACAGATATAATTTCAATACTTAAAATTTGAAAATTGATGAAAAATACAAAATACTTTGGAAATTACTTCAGTCCAAATAATAAATTTATTTTAATGAACAGAAGCTTTTTAGTTTAAATACATCTAATACGATTTAAATTGTATAGAAATTAATTGACCGTTAGAGCCTATTGAGAGTTAATACAGCTTTTATAGCAGTCATATAATAAAATACTTTGGCTTATTCGTTTATAATATAACTTTGTGATTATGGTGTATTTAACACTGTGTGAACTATATAAACTATCTGATTGATCTTCAATATTATTTGTCTTATATATAATTTGTGTCTGTTTAATCCTTAGTGAATTGTTAAACATTAAATATAATTGATTTAAGGTCAATTCTACATGGTATGTAGAAATACCAAGTGTGCTTAATAACAGTTGATATTTGATAAAGAAATGTAAAATATATTAATAATATTTAAATATAATAATGATCTTCACAAAGAGTAATATATCTAGAATTTCGGTTGAATATGTAATATGTTCAATATTCTTTACTATTTACATACATAAAAGTAAAAAAAAATCGGCTTAAAAGTATGTGTAAATGAGTGGCAATAAAATAATGTCAATACCAGAAATGTTAAGAAGTTGAAACAGTAAAGCTTCTATAGCTCACAAGAATAAAATGTAAGAACCAATCCGCAAGAAAACCTTGAAATATTTAAAAAATCATCAAGATCAGCAATCAAAACTTTACACATTAATGTCCATTTATGTCTTTAAAGAATTGACACAGAAATAAGTCAAAAAGCAGACTTTTCAAATGTATCTCAAACGAAACCCAAATCAATGTATTTTTAAATGATCTGAAAAAGGTTAATTTTATTCGATTTGGCAGGTTGTGGAAAGCACAAGAAAGCCAGTTGCACTTTGTACCTGATTTTTAGCAATTTTGTGATTAACTAGGTTATCTCACGTCTTGACCGAAATATGAATTCATCTGATATATTCTAATCAATTCTAAGTATGAAGTCAGTTTATGATATGTCAAAAGAGATTGTCAAACGAATTTGCAATTTTATAATTTTTGCGTCAATAAAAAGAGAGTTTGAGTAGAAACATTATAATGGTTCATATTGATTTAAAATATATTGAAAACACAACGTAGCTGGTATAACTATTTGAATCGCGTTAATCAATCGTGTAACAATTTGAGCAAGAAATTTTTCAACTGATTTTATACAAAATTGCCTTAAATAGTCACGTATACTTTTTTTTTTTTTTTTTTTGTTTTTTTTTTTTTTTTTTTTGAGAAATCTTCACTGATTACACTTTTCAAATTGAATAGGGCAGCTTCCATTGCAGATTTGTAAGATGTTGATTACAGTGAATTTTGTAGTTATTCATATCTTGGATGGACATGTGGAAAATCAAAACACTACAGAACCCTTTACAATACGTTATTTCTAGTTTAATATATGGTGAGTTTCCAGAAGGACTCCTCATTCTGTATCGAATTAGGATATTTCTTGTTGATACTAAATCAACTTGTTAAGAACTTGCACAAAGCCCCAAACTTCCTTTGGAATTGTTTTGGCTTCGCAGGATATATAAGGCAGTTTCCAAAAAACTGACCGATCCACGAGTCTGTTTTTATTATCTTTTTCTTTTTCTTTTTCATATTATTCAATCAATACAATAAATTGTCGACATATCGGACTGATGTGCATCAACAGAAATACTTCGTGTTATAGCTGAAAGAAATCTGGAGAAAATGGTATTTCTAAACAATGCAGCGACTTTTGCCACAACAATCGTTTTAAAACCAAACAAATGTCATTTTCCGGCCTGAGTTGCTAATAAACTACCAATGTACCAGTTTACGTGCGTAATATTAGAAATAAAAAAAAAGAAAAACACATACAGTTGCAGCAACTTTAGAAAAGAGAAAGATAGTAGCTTTCCGTTCGTGTATAAATCAACTAGATCCATCAGGGTATGCCCCTGGTCTTTGAGCTTAATAATGAGCGATTTATGTTTTTTTGTTTTTTTACGGTCAACTATGAAACGTTTTGATGACGTAGATTATCGTGTTGACATACGGGAAAAACCTGATCCGTTTTCGGATAGTAAACACAATGAAACATAGTGCGTTACGACGGAAGGCTTCAACTTCTGATATTATCGATTTGGACCAAGATATTTTCAATAAAATTTTAATGTGTGAATGCAAATGCTTACTTACAATCTTTATGAAACCCCAAGTTGGTCTTCAAATTTGCATGTAATTATTCTATTGCCATTCTGTGTTTTGTGTGCGCTTGTTTCTTCCTTTCTTGGTTTCAAAACATTGAAGCCATTCAGCTACTAACACCTGTATACATGCTACGCAGGAAATAAAATGCAGTTTCCAAAAAAAAAAACTGACCGACCCACGAGTCTGTTTTTATTATCTTTTTCTTTTTCATTTTATTCAATCCATACAATAAATTGTCCGCTGCATTTTGGTATGTGAAGTGTTTAATTCATCATCAATCGAATTTGACAGATTTTATTTTTGCAAATCGAAAATGAAAGTTGTCACGTGACTTTTTTAAGATAAACGTATAGGACTGATGTACATCAAAAGTCCATGGGCATGCGAGTCACTAAATACTTCATGTTATAGCTTAAAAAAAATTGGGAGAAAATGTTCTTTCTAAACACTGATGCGACTTCTGCCACATCAATCGTTTTAAACAGAAAAATGTAATTTTCCGGCCTAAAGTGCTAATAAACTATTAATGTACCAGTTCATGTGCGTAATATTTGAAATAAAAAGAAAAACACATGAAGTCGCAGCAAATTTAAAAAAGAAAAAGACACTAGCTTTCCGTTCGTGTATAAATCAACCAGATCCATACAGGGTATGCCCCTGGACTCTTGAGTTTAATAATGACTGATTTCTGTTTTTTTTGTTTTCACGGTAAACTATGAAACGCTTTGATGACGTAGATAATCGTGTTGAGATACGAAGAAAACCTGATCTATTTTCGGGTAGTAAACAAAGTGCTTTACGACGGGAGGCTTTAACTTCTGATATCATCGATTTGGACCAAGATGTTTTCAATAAAATTGTAATGTGTAACTGCAAATGTTTACTTACAAACTTCATGAAACCGCAAGTTGGTCTTAAATTTTACAAATTGTACTTAGAAATGTAACTATTCTATTGCCATGCCGTGTTGTTTGTGCGCGTGTTTCTTCCTATTTTGGTGCTAGGTTTTAAAAACATTAATTTAGTTTATTTGCACTTTTTTACATCATCGAAAATGACGCTTTAGAAATTATATGTTTTTTTCACTTGCCCTTAATTCATATTTAGTCCAAGAAAGTGTCGTCAAGAACTGAAATCTGCAAATGAATGTATATTTGCACTTTTTATTCATTGAAAGAAATTAAGGCCATTGAGCTACTATCACCTATATATTTGCTACTGTACATTAATAAAATAAGAAATAAAGTATTGAAATGTAAAGCAGACAACACAAAAAAATCGAAAGTCATCTACCCATTCTCAAATGTCTGTTTCAGTGTAGTAGCTTTATACACATATTAACATGTAAACTTTAAAAAATTCAAAAAACGTTTGAATGAAAAATACTGTTTTTTTATTTATACATTGTCTAGTGTTTGGTAGCAATCTAAATAAGCTCCATACCTAAACAACCCATTGGTTGCTGTATTCAGATTTCTGAACCCCAGTACATGTACATTAATACTTTTCTAGACTGCTTGAAGCAAGTCATGAAAATAAATTATAGTTTACCATTATGTGTACTTTAAATGTCATGAAGCCTTTCCAGTATGTTTATACAGTTGTAAATTTTCATTATTGTTCTGGTTTTCATGGTGTTTATATAGTGAATTTGTTTGGTTTTCCACCTGGACCAGTCTTCAGTTTTTCAGTCGGACTCATTGAAAATGTTTATATTTGATCACTCTGTCTGTTACAATGAAAATGCTCATGTCTGCAAATTGATCATATTATTCTAGTCAAATTCTCATCATGATGTTTACTTTTGTTTTTAAAGTTGTATACAGTTCATCCAATGCAAAATTGTATTAATGGAACAAGCATTGAAATTCCTATTTTACCCTCAAAAAGTTAAATTTTCTTTAGATACAACTTTATCTTTTAAATGCAATATGCTGCAATGAAGTCACACTGTACAGGGCTTTGATAGTAAATTAGGCAACTGTAACATTTTTTTTTTCAATAATAACTAGACATTGAAAACTTTGTAGTAATTGTTTCACTGTTTCTCATACTGACCCATAAAATTACATTCACTTTAAAAAAAAACCTGAAACCAAACATGTGAGATTTATCTTGATTCCTCTATTATTAAGAATTTATAAAACAACAAGAATCAAATTGAAGATAATTGTTTTTATAGTAATATTTTTAGTATTTATAGCCATAGTTACCTCTTCACTTCAGCACTTATATACTTAAATACCATTTCTATCTAAGGATCCATTTATAATCAAATTCAGATCCATATTTTGAATCACAGTTATTCCTTTGTTGTATCCACATTCAAAATAAAATTCCTTCTTTTAAATGTATAATTGGAATCACATTATTCCTAAGATCCATATTTAGAATTGCATTGTCTTCTTAGATTCATATTAAGATCACATTTATTACTTTGATCCATATTTAGGATCACATTTATTTCTTAGATCCATATTTAGAATTACAGTTTTTCCTTAGAACCATAATATAGAATCCCAATTATTTATTTAAACCAGATTTAGAATCACTGGTCTTAATTCTTTAAATCCATATTAACATCATGACATGTATATAAATTGATTAAATGTATATTCAGAACACATTCTTTAACTTATATCCATTCTTGAAAAAACATCCATTTGTTAAATCCATTATTTGAATACGTGCATTTTTGTAGTTCTTCATATTCATTTTCTTTCATCCATGATTTTATGTCTTTGTCATCATCACTAGGTTATGGTTTGTACAGACAATTATATACAGATACATATTTTGTAAGACTCAACATTATCCATATATAAATGCCATCAAATTCAACAGGCAAAAGCAATTGATGTATTTCTTGTGTTTTCTTTGACAAAATATATATGCATAAATTTTCAAAAAATCATCTTCATCAAATCACCGGACATATCCTGAAAAAAATCACAAAATGTAATTCATGTGTAAATATATATGGTTTGGAATTAATTACAAGATTTTTTTAACAATGTATAAAGTGAAAACACATGAACTTGAATTAAGACAATTTATTCGAATAATTCAGCCTGAAACAATATCCGATCCATGTACTCGAAATAAAAAATTAAAATTCAATCACTTTAAAGCATATAAAAAGAACATTAACTAAAAACTCTTAAGGTAAAAGGACAAGTAAAATGAAACTGTCAATATTCAAAAGTGATTTTATTTATACTGGTCACTTAATATTAAATGTCAGTAAGTACACGGTTTTGCGGAGAAGCTAAACAAACGCTTTTTTCATTTTATTTTTACCGTTTACTTCTTCATATTGTCAAATTTATCAATAAATAGTTTTAAGAAAGTAACGATGAGAATTTTATAAGTCGATGATTGCGATCACTGTTAGGCTTTAATGGAATGTACAGGTAGCATTATTTAACACACATTTCAACATACCTACCAAGTTTTTCCCTGACTTGTATTCCAGTATCAGCTGGTTGAAATCTTCAAAATTGGCTGAATAGTGTAGCATCAACACACAAAAAAATCCCATCAGCTGTTCGAGGACGGTTTGTGTTTACGTTTTTTGCAAGCACTGATTTGACGGAACGTCACCGATTAACCAATCAGAGTTCGAGTATTTGTTCTCGTGCCGTCGTAGTGAGCATTCATCTAAATACCAACATTTTGTTTTTGGAACGGCCCGTAAAGTACAAAATCACGTTAACATACCTGCGTTTGAATATAATATACTAGATACTATTTTGTAAATGAATGTTTCTTAAAGTAGGACGATATCAAACATTTTAACACTAATAACAGCTTAAAAAAGATTATGTTAGTAAAACTGTTTCTTTGAAAACTATGTGTACAACATAAAATAAAGCCTTTATTTAAATTTCTGTTATTTTTATTTTTTGTATCATTACAAAAAGGACATGTTAACATAATATATAAATATTTGTTTCATAACAGAAGAAAAAATCATCTTTAAAAAATATTTTTCAATTTATTGATGACATGTTTCTTTTAAAATGTATATATATGTCTGATTTTACAGGAAAAATGGAATAAAACATAAGTACAGATCTACTGGAGAATAAAGATATCAGGGACGTATATAACAGATATATGTTTTATACGTCTCATATCATATATTCACTTTAATGAAAAAACACTCATTTTTTGCCTGTAGATGAATATCAAATTGTGCAGTTCACATTACGACTTCTCTGCCAAATGGGAGTCAAACTACTCAAAGTATTCCAATAATCAAGTAAAATTCCCGTTTTCTTAAAAAAAATGTTTGCTTGCAATTTCAGGTTTTCATGTAAATTTGTACAGAAAAAACAACATATAAACAAAACAATAATTTCAAATTTATTTATCAGAACTCGTCACATCAAAAAGTAATAACTCTTCATACTTATATTAAGAATGCAGCGGCTTGTCGTACGGACCAAAATGTCAGATGCAATGTGGAAGCTGTTTAGAGAAAGAAAAATGCCATCATATTAACGGAAGTTGTTTAAAAGGATGTTCCTCAGGGTGGCATGGACCAAACTGTGTAGATCGTAAGTTATATGTAGTTTATGTAAAACACAAGTACTTTACATTAATTAAGCATAATTTGACAGCCATATATTTCATCTACATAAATGTATTTACTCGATATAAAAATAAATATGACTCGTTGCATTCTACTTATGATCCTGTCAAAGAACAGCTAATGTTGCTACTGTTCACTTTATTAATATGCAATGGCCAGTTGCGTAAAAGGTAAAAAATGTCATCCAGACGAGGATCAAAATATCAATCAAAATAGAACATGTATGATTAAGTGTAATACAGAACTTACAAAATATTATCGGCGGAGATAAACCAAGGTGGTCAAGAATGGTAATGACAATTTTAAATCCGGTATTTGTCAGCGGAAAACACTTATCGAAATTAGAAAGACCCCCGCCGAAAATAACAGCTCAAAAGACAATGCAATAGAAAAGAGTTTTCCAAATACAATGTAATGAAAAAGAGCTCTTCGATATGTTAGATGTACACGCCATACACCACAAATACTGGAATGTAATCATGAATTTGAAGTTACAAATATTTCATTCTTAATAGTGTTATTTTTTTACTAGAAATTAACGAAATATATATAAATAAAATAAATAGAACACCACATTTTATCTTATTTAAAAAATAGACAGATGATTTTTGCAAGAAAAAAGTTTTGACGTCAGTATTTCATAAAATAGGGTATATTGCAATTTTTTCCAGAACACCAAAGTCAAACGCCTTTCGTTAATTTTCTTCATGGTATGGATGCAACAGCTTATCGTGAGGACAACAAATAACCTATCCTAATAACTATATATTAGATCTGTAGTCATATTGCATGCAGTATGATTAGCAAGACTATACTTGTGATCTTTAATTGTAATAAAAAATAGATATAAAAGAGGCATATAATAGTTCCATGTTTAGTGTTGTTGCAAAATTCATTTTTGCCAAAATGGAGATTGGCAAAAAATCGCTGCAAAATCTACTTTGTTCAAATTTTTCTTGTCTCCTTGTACTATGCACTTTTGACTGGACTCCGAATATATATGTATTTTTAATTTAGAATGTAAGGAAAAATTTTATGGAGTAAACTGTATGTTGAACTGCAGCTCAGACTGTGTCAATAGAACCTGTGATGCTGTAACTGGTGAATGCAGTGTTGTAAGTCTTAAACAGATTCTGAGAGAAAAAAGATTAATTTTGCATGTTTTGATCCAAGAACTTGTACGCTTTACATTTTATACGATCCAACGTTCCGTGAGCGGCAACATATTGATGTTGTGAAATATGAATATTTATTTTATCTTACAAATACTATGGTTATCTTACTTACAGAGGAATACATGTAATTTTATCCTTACATTGGGTAACTGTTTGCAAGCAAAATTGTCCTTAAAATATAAACATTTGAAATAGTAATAGAGCATGAAATATAAAAACTGGAATAACGAATGAGCTGCGTGTTACTCGCTATTGACCGAGTAGTTCGAATGCTAATAATTATGATTCCAGTTTAGAATATCCATGTGACAGACCAAAACTTCAAAGTCCAAAAAAGAAACAAATTTGAAACAAACTAAATGATAAAACGAAAACAAAAGAACAAAGGCTTGTGAATGGGAAGTAGACAATCGGTAAGGTAAAGTTACTTTTTTCATATTGTCATGTATTTAATCGTCCTTTATTGTCTTCTCACATGGGTATTCTACAATTGACTTAAGAAATTACAATTAACATGTAGTTTTATTCCTAGTGTCATTGATTTCCAGATTTGGGTATATAAGATGAAGATAATCACTGACCCGAGTATTGTCTAGCAAAATAACATCATAATATATAGGCACTATAAACATTTGAATTAAATGGTTTATAATTAGCTAGCTCCTTGTCTTTGTTCTGCTGTAACCCTTGAGGAAATTCAGAGGAGTGAAAAAGCATGTCATATTTAGGGCCTATTGAAAAAGCTGAAAATCTTGTCCATAAATCTTTATTAATTTGTTGTCAATCACGAAGTCTAATATTTGAACAATATGTTCATTTGCATATTTATCCTTAGCTTGACAAAATAAATCTTGTTCCTACTGATGACAATATTTTTGTGTAGTATATTATAACTCTTTTCTTGTTAGACCTATGCAACCAGATCTTGTGTTTTAAATGTCATTTTAATCTTTCAAGATCTTGAGTATCTTCGTTGGTGCTACACATACTCATCTGAAAATTGTGTTGAA
>JAULBM010349443.1:0-22211 GCA_032357055.1 Geukensia granosissima | reverse complement strand
TTTAATGCACCAAAAATTGACTGTAGAAATTCTCCCATTCAAATCACTTCTTCATCGATAGTAAAACAATCTCTTATTGAAAAGGAAAATATTTCACACTAAAGTTGACGACATATCTATATACATTATGGCACATCCTATTTATAAAATTGTGAAAGGGCAATTTTAAAAGTGAGCTGTGCTGACAGTAATTCAAAATGGACAGTTGAACTTCCCTGGCTAAAATTCGAGGATGGCAAAACTGGGTCTGCCAAAAGTTTTGTAGGACTGGCAGGACTCACTTGCTTGTCAGACCCAATGTCTGACAGACAAAAAAAAAATTCAGCAACTCTGGTGAACACATGGCTTTATTGCATTTGGCCAGCATATTCTGGTCATTCATAATCAAATATGTAATAGTTTGCAGATCATTAAAGTTTTAATTCGATACATGATTAACTCATTTGATTATTTTGTCAGCAATTAATTGCAGTACATACATGTATCTCCCTAATGTATCCTGACTTACTAAATGAAAAGGACTATTCCATCTTGATCAACTGTTTTATTTTAGATCTACTTCTATACTATTTAAGGATTACCTGATTTGATTTTATACACATCATGACTAATTTATTTTTGACATTTCATTCATTTCTTATTTAACATACATAATTCCACACTTTAACAAAAGAAGTATTTATAATTATAGTATCCTAACGTAAGAATTAAGGCATTTTGCACAGTATTGCGGGGTCAACTTTTACGTAACTCTTTAATATCAATCATCTAGACAAAGATCATCAATCTGAAAATTTAGATTGATTCCCAACACTACCAATCAGTCAAATAAGTTTACCAAGTAAAACTTGAGTAATGAAAAACAAGTAAAACCAACATCCACTGGATAACAGGTTCCTGGCTTGGAAAAGCCACATAAAGTATGTGGGGTTACAAAAATGTTTGTAAACCCTCAACCCTCCCCCTACCCTGGGTCTTAAAAAAACTGCAATCTTGAATCATTACTCATAAATTAATTGCAGCATGTTTGTATGGGCAATTTCACCAAATAAAGAGTCACAACTAGATAAATATCTTTCAATATAGAAGTAAGAGATAAAATATAATAGACTTACTTTACTTTTGCAGATGCTCTCAAGAGCAAAGCCGGCCATTGGGCCTGGCTCTACAACACCAGCTAAAGAAGATAAAAAGAAGAAAAAGTTACCCAAAGTAGAAGACTTTTTAAATATGAGAGACTATACTGGGGCAATAACACTATTAGAGGTATTTACAAATAATGAAGACATACATCAGAAACTTGCCAAATACATAGAATGCTGTGAAAATTTTATGAAAGAAGTTAATGAATCACAGTTACAAAAATATTAAAACCAAACAAATGTAGCAGATTTGTGACAGTTAAAAAGTATATGCATGTAGTATAAAGACTTTGCTGATTCATTATTGTGTTATACTTTTCACCAGTTATATGCATGATATGTGAACATACACTACTTTTGATAAGATAAAACAGCAGTTCATTTCGATAATTCATATGACAGATTTTACATATAACAAAAGTACTCCAACACTATGAATATAAACATAAGATCTATGCTGTGTGTACACAATCATCAAAAACCAACATTCAGTCTCGCTCTCACTTTGCTACCAGCCTACCAGCCATGGGATGATTGACATGTTTCATTGTGTTCTCATGAATATTCTTCAATTTTAACAATCAATAATAAAGCCATTTACAAAAATTGTGTTGTTCTTATTGGAGTTTCACAATGCAGCTTTGATCCTCAAATAAATGTGCACCCATACAGGACAACAAAAAAAATTATAGTGTCCTTTAAACATGTCAAAAAAATTTAATTACTTTATACCAATGAGATTGTGAATTATTTGAAAAGAATCAATGTCTTTGGCTTTCATTAATTATTCATGAGATCAAGTTGAAATAAAATGAAAATATATTTTCAGTTTAACAGAAACAGTGGGAGGGGCAATGATGAAACTGACATGTGGATAGCTTATTGTGCCTTTCATCTTGGAGATTACAAGCGATCAATGGAGGTTTGTTTCATTACTATTTAAAACTGAACATTTGCCGTCCTAGTCACTTTACCGTAAATTTCTCTTTATCGAAAGCCTACAATATTAGCTGCAAAAATTGAGAAAGGGAACATGGTACTAGTATGTTTGTTCATGAGACAGCCATACATAAGGTCTTCACATGCACTTGTAAACTAGACTAGACTAAAAAATCAAAAGGTCAGTGCCAGTGGCATTGCCTCTTCTATTTACTAAATATTGAATCAAGTAACATAAGGTTTGAAGTTGTTGGAAAGAAGAAAACACACACAAAATTGATGAATATACAACAACTTAAAGGTAACATGATAAATTCAGTAAAAAGTGGAAGGATGTCTGACAATGGCTTTAATTTGACCACGAATATTTATTACTTGCTCATTTTATATGTTTTAAAGTTGCATCCTTAATTGTAAAATCAAATTGTACAAATAATCTGAAAAGTAAAAGTATAATTTATCTCAGTTTGCAGTAAGTTTATGTGACACACTTAAAATAGTCAAGCAATCATAGTTAATCTGAGCAAGGTTAAATACATTTATGTGTTTCTTTACTCAAAACATAAAGGGATGTTAGATTTATTATAACATTTAAAACAAAGGACACAGTACAAAAAGGCTGGCTAGGCCCCTTTTTTGGCCTCACATTTTCATGCAAATTTAAAAATGTTTCATTGACAAAAGTAGTAAAATATAACTGAAATCATAAAAAAGCATTACTCTATAAGAAAATAGACTTTTTTTGGCCAATTAGACTATCTAACAGTAGGGGTGTAACGATATACCACGGTATTTTTTAACAAACCCGGTACACCGGTACAAAATCTTGGGTATCGATGTTTTCTGGTACGATAAATATTTGGACAGTTTAAGATCTATACCCTTGAAATAAGTTGTTGTTGACATGAAGAAGTAAAATATATGAACAAATAACATTTTTTTATACAAAGATACAGATTTCTGCCTCATAGCACAATGTTTTAAGAATTACCATACAAAACAATTAAAAAGGAAAAGAATGAAAGGCAAAAAAGGAGAAGTTGGTATGTATTGATAAGTATCATAATACGGTTCTATTGCATCGATGTTTCACGATACAATTTTGCATTTATGATACTCATCCCTATCTAACAGTGGACTCAATGCCTAAAATTTTATGATTTTCAATATTGTCTTTGACAGATTGTGGATTTTTGCGATAGTTTTTTTTTGTTAATAAAACTATGTCTGACCACTTGTCAAAAATCAAAAAGCAGTTAAATGATTATTTTAATAGTATGTAAATGTATAAGACAAGAAACATGGCATTGTTGAAATGCCCACATAAAAAGTTTTGACTTTAAATTTCAGTAAATATTAATGCATAGAATATGCACTTGGTGTAGACTGTATACTTTTACACATAACTTTGGAATTAATAACTGTCAAATCTTCATGTTTTACAAGAATACTGGCTGCTGTCATTAAAAATGTTTGTGTTATTCATTTTCTTGAACATTTACTGCATACACTTCACAGATATGCTTTATTTGATATTTTTCCAAATCATAGGAGTACCTGAGAATGACAAAGAAAGATGGCTGCCATCCTGATGTTTGGACAAATTTGGCCTGTTGTTATTTCTTTCTAGGAATGTATCCAGAGGCAGACAATGCTGCACAGAAAGGTAAGGAAAATTAATGTAACAAAACTTTTAAATATCCACATGTTCACAAAGAGCATGTCTTGTTGATGACAAGTTAACCTTTTCTTAATACATGTATTGGGTATTACAATTATTATGAAAATGCTACACATATAAATTTTCTATTTGTGGAATTTGTAAACTGTTCATTGGAACTTATATAAGAGTTGTTCCTTGACAGGTGCACAGCATAATAATATTCTTGATATTTATACATTAGTATTTTTATAGCAATGAATGAAGAAATGATGTAACATTTAAGACTATTTTCTCAAAATGGGTATTCTGTTAACTCAGTCCATCTCAGTCCCTTTAAGTGATGGATTTTGCCAACTAGCACCTTTATTTGATTACCAAATTTGTTCATTTTTGGTCACAATTTACTAAGATAATTATGATAGGGATCTTATTCCACTTACATTTCTTTGAAAGATTAATTTGCTTTGAAGAACATTGACAATTTTTTTCTAATTATAACTTATTTTTTTACTGTACCTAGACAGTTCAGTAGGATCAACATATCAAAGCAAGTCAAACATAAAATTCCAAAGCACTTCAGTTGTTACATGACCATTCTCATGAACACATCTTCAAAATATCAGTATTTTACACTAAATAACAATATATTTTTCTACAATCTACTTAGTCTGTTTCATTAAAGTTTTAGTATTTTTAGAGGTTAAAACTAAAACATAACTGGTAGGGATTTCTTTGAATAGTTGCATTCAAGTCGAAAACATTTACAAAGCATTGTTTTACCAGTAATTAACTGACTTCTTAAAACATGTTAAAATGGGTAAATCTATGAGTATTTTCAACATTAATTTAAAAATCACATTTTTTTATAGAGAGAGGCAAAAAAGAAGTCTTACAAAATCTTTATTTCAAAAACCATGCATGAAGACCCTTGAACATTTTCCTTGATTTTTTTGCCACTATACAATACTTATGCATGTAACAAAAAAAATATCACTGTGCTTCTCGGACACCAAAGCAACTACATTAATTACAACCAAGCAACTAACAGTAAGTGAAAAAAACATACACAAAGACATACTGTAAAAAAACTGCATACGGCTTATTATGGCATGAAATATATATTTGGTTAATCTATGATAATTAAAGCTTTGCAGATTTGTTTTGCTTTGTTTTCCATATTCCCCTACTGCTTGTTTTTAATTTATATGCTTTTAAACTATGATCCTTCATATGTACTTTGTCCTCCAATTAGTTTTTATCAAACCTGGCTTACCATGTGAGTTTTTATCAGACCTGGCTGTAACATTTGAGTCTTTGTCATCACTTTTGTGTCAGTCGTCTGTAAACTTTACAATTTTAATTAACTGGACCAAAAAAGTCCAAAAGTTGGCAGAATTGAGAAAGAATCTATTAAAAGTCCTGTATAACATGCCCTTAGAGTGGACAACAAATTTTTCTTATTAACATGTTTATGAAATATTTCCTCTTAAAAATGAACAAATTAAACAGAAAAGTTTATAAAAAGCATCAATGAGATATCAGTTTTGTTAAAAGCATCAATTAGAGATTTCATTGAGAGGTCTTAAATAATGCCTTCATCCTTTGTCAGGACCAGACGAAAATTGCCACTGGAGATTGTTCATTCTCCATTGAATTCCCAGTCTTATGTACTGAACTTTAATATTTACATTACCACCATTGAATTCCCAGTCTTGTGTACTGAACTTTAATATTTACCGGTATCATAAATGAGATGTACTTGTAGTTTCAAAATTTCTTCATTTGGTTTGATTGGATGAGTAACATAGTGAAAATGGGAATTTTGTTTCTGATTGGCTCATTTAAAATATGATATTTCTTCTGAAGCCACGAAGCTAAACAACAAATTCCTACTTGGAAATACCTTGTTTGTGGTTGGCTACTGAAAATTGAAAAAGAATCCTATTGTTTTCTCCACTTACTCATTAAAATAAAAAATAAATATCTTTTATTTAGGGTTTGTCCTATGTAAGGCATATTTGTTTTAATGGGACAATAGGTGGTTAGCTGGACTGAAAGTGCTGGACCAAAATTTGTTTTTTATCAAAGGTGACCCCATGATCAAGTGTCATGTAAAGACTCAAAGTCAGTCCTCTAAATCTTATGTTAATCAAAATGCCAAACACCTATGATTCATGTATTTTAGCTCTTGTTCCCTTTGACATGCACTGTAAGTATCCATTGTTTTCTGTTGAATTTCTCCTTATTTGTTTATTTTTTATCAAACCTCTGTATTTATTAATTAGACAGACATTATCTTATTATAGATTAAAATTATCATTGTAAGGTTAACAATCACTCAGGAGACCATCACTTTCTGTCAGTTGTTGATGTCTAGTAATATTACAAATTCTGATACTCTTAATGTTTCTGATACCACTTATACTATTTGAATATAAACATAGAAGATGTGCCATGATTGTCCATAAGACAGTTATCTACAAAATGACAGTTGAATTTAAACTTCTACAGGTCCCATTAAGGCCTTCTATAATGTACCAGAGCCAAACCATAACGGTATCATCCTGCAAATCATATCAATGCAGCAGTTCAAGAATGTGCTCTGATTTTCAGAACATTATAATACATGTACCTTCCTTTCGACTTCAGATTTCCTGTAAAATATGGTTTTGTAAATTTCTCTTTTTTTTGTTAGACCTCTCTCAAATTCATGTTCTTCTAACTGCTATGTCCAGATTTTAGGTTTAGCATAGTATTTTGTTGAAATTTTGTTTTTCTGTCCGAAACTGCGTGAACTACTGGAATGCTCCTTGGGTTTTTACTGATGATAAAACTTCTGAATTGTTTTCTTATTCTATTTGGTCACCCTGATTTGAGCTGTAAACACATGATTTTATTAAAAAAAAAGGCTTGTGTTACGGGTTGAGCAGTACATGCTCTTTTGAGCCCAGCTTCATACCTGGAATCAACCATGAAAAGAATTATTTACAAATACAGTTAACTCCATTTCCATCAACAAACGTCCACAAACAAACTGCTTTTTTTTTTTAATTTTTAAAATAGTTGAATGCCTGTTGGTCTGTTTTAGTGTTCCTTGATTCATTGTTTCGTATATATTTCATGTCTTGTTATTTTATAAAATCTAATCTACATCAGTTGTGATTTTTGTTTCCCTGTTAAAAACAAAATTCTTTTCTTCTTATAAGATGATTACATTTGCGATATGAAATTGTGGTAGATAGTGTTTTGCTGTGTTTTTGATCAAATTTCTGGTAGTATACTCATAGTAGCATGGCTGTTGTTGTGATAAATACAAGTATCAGTTTCATATCAAATATGGATTTTTTACAGATATAATGATTATTGAAACTGTATGTCATGCCTTAAAAACTTTAAAAATAAACCACAAGCAATCACAATGCTTCTTATGGTTAGACTTAATGAAAATGTAACCAAAAAATAATTGTATGGTGATATCACAGTTTTCATCACTTGTGAAAGAAACTTGAATTGTGAAAGTTTGTTGCATGGCACTGTTTAAGACACTATATATGTTCCTGTGGGTGTATTTTGAAAAATGTGATAATTTTGTATACTGGTATTATGCATGATCTTCATTATTTAACTTTATTCCATTCATTTAAATGCATGTAAGAAATAAAAGTTTAGAATATTTTACAATGATAGTTAAGGTATCTTAGTTATTCACATATTCTTTTGAAGTTTAATCAGTTTTTTCTGTACATTTTATTTTTTCAGTTTTAATCTTCAAAGCCTTGTTTAAATCTTACACAATTAGATTTTGTTTTCTGATTATGTATGTCGAAATGAAAAAAAAACACACATGTAAGCTAAATAGAAATCTTATTTTGTATAAAAAATTATTTTGTGTTATGTTTTTCCACTGCCCAAGTCCTTTAATGACAGTCACTTACAATTATTGGTTCCTGTTACAGAGTTATATTCATTAAATAAGACTCTACTAATATTGAGATAAAGATTACTGGAATTATCAAACAACCTCTTCGGCCATCTGGCTACTGTTTATATTTTGGCTGTGTTTTACTCTGTTGTTCTAGAAGTAAGTGGACACAACTTTAATACCTGCACAATGCATAATTTGTGACAAATTCCTTGAGATGTTTAATTTGTCAAAAAATTCTCATTTAAACAAGATTAGGTTGTCTTGTAATTTATTTGGAACTTTGTAGGTCCTAAAAGTCGTTTACAGAACAGACTGCTCTTTCATTTATCCCACAAGTTTGGTGATGAGAAACGATTGATGGGCCATCATCAGAATTTACAAGACATCATTGAAGACCAGCTGTCACTAGCATCTATACATTATCTCAGAAGTCACTATCAAGAAGCTATAGATATTTACAAACGTATACTGTTAGACAACAGGTTTGTACACTACATTGTCATTGACCTATATCACATTATTCTCACTTGTCAATGTGTGTGGAAAAAGTGGCACAATGGCATGTCCAGTTGAGCAGATTTTTTTCCCCTTTTGAAATGGCAACAAAATTAATACTGTAAATGCAGAAATTGTTGCAATATTTTTATTATATGCCAATAATGCGACAGGATTGTCATTTGCAATAAATAGTAATTGCATTTCAAAATTTTCTATTTATGTTGGGTTATTTCCAAAAGCCGCAAAAATAAAACTGGCATTACTTGCCATTCAAACATTCACAATAATAAAGGTTGCAATAATTTTTGAATTTACAGTATTCAAATGTATTAGGAAAACACAGTTATACATTGTTAGCCATTTATTATTGTTTTGTTTAGCTTCAATAGTTACATCATTAAATTTCCTGTTAAGGCTCATTGAAGATTAAACTTGCTCATCAGTATAAAACTGATTATTTATGGTAAACAAAATGTGATTCTATATGTTATAAATAATCAGCTTATGAATTTTAATAATACCAACAGTTTAAAAAAAAAACCCTGTTGATGAAACTATTGGGTAGAGCTTGCTTGAATTTATTTCAACCCAAAATCAGTGAAGTACACAAAACAGACTTTGTGTTAGATCAGGCACAGATTGTAATGGTCCTAATCTAGTAGTGTCAGAGATTTGTTACAAATATGAAAATAAAAAGATATAGGGTAAATGTCAGAGAGACTGCACTCCATCTACAAGAAAAACAGAGTGAATTTATTAATTTAGAGACCTCCACAAAGTCTTCAGAAAGGGTGGATTACCACTCCTTGTGAAAAGTCAAAAGTTCAAAATATATTACACATGTATACATAGAATAATACTGCTATTGAAAATGTACATGTAGCAAAACTTCTAACACAAAAACAAATTGAACACTATTTCTGACTTAGTAAATGCACTTGAGACAGGGGTACAACTGTTTAGTGGGATCCCAACCTTCCCCAAACTTGTGGCCATAGTTAAAAAAAAGAAAAAGCAATAAACAGATGACAGTCAAACAGAAATTTAACAAATCTGACAGAGAATATACACATAGGTGTAAGAATATTTTGAGTAAAACTACCAAGGTAAAACATTCCTGCAGATACTGTCATCAATAGCCCATCATTTAGCTACAACACAACACACACCAATGTGGGTTAATAAGAACTTCTTTATTACAGAGATTTCCTGGCATTGAATGTGTATGTTGCTTTGTGTTACTACAAACTAGATTACTATGATGTATCACAGGTTAGTTTGCTACAGATTTTTGACTTGTATAACCTTTTAAAAAAATATGCATATACAAATTCTTAGAGCATAGAACAAGTTTTTATTGAAAGTACAGATTTATTCATCAAAGCACACTTGCAAAAGTCAATCTATTTTGAAAAAAACAGATTTCTAAATTAAATAAGTGATGATTAGCTTTATTAGATTTTAATACCAGCTCTTAAGAAAGTTTGTAAAAACTGATGTTTCTGTTGCCCATCTTTAGACCCTCAGGAAAAAACTATTGGTAAATACAAGTTTTCAAATGTTGTATAATTTAAAATGGTGACTTTTTATATGCTATATATGCATTTCAAGAAGAAACTTGTAATCAGTAACAGCAAAACCAAAACAGGAAGTATGATGTGAAAGCATAAAATAGTACTTATATTCGAACGAATTGAAAAATTTAACATATGGCTAAACTTGATGAAAATTTGGTAAACACTTAAATTGCACTTTATTAAAGTACACTATAATATTTTTGGGCGGCTTTTGTAAAATGTACATGTACACATGGCATTATTAAAGACTTCTTATAATTTTGTTTGGTTTTAGGAAGTATTAGCAGTATATTTACAACAGTACCCAGATAGTGCTATTGCCTTGAACCTTAAAGCATGTAACCATTTCAGACTATACAATGGCAAGGCAGCAGAGGTAAGGTATTAATGGTCAACTACTAAAAAATTGTTTAGTCTATTTTGTGTATGTTGGACCCAAATTATACATGATTTTATGGAAAATCATCCGACTTAACCATTCAAGCAAGTGAATCAGTTCTCTACAGATCACAGTTGCATTTGATCATCATCAATTCCTAAGTTTTTTCCCATCTGGAGGAAATAGGAAATACACTTTCTGTTCAACAGAGGCAGATGTAGTTTGTATAGTTAAAGAATTTATCTAGTGCCATTTTCTGACTGTAATTGATAAAATTACACTTTTTGAAAAGAAAAAACATTGCAAAACACATTACTGTACATTACATTAAAAATTTATATTACATAACAATTAAAACCCTTAACAGTACATTTCTTATTACCCCAAGTATTTTACACAAATGTTATAAATTTACACAATTTTATCCTAAGGCTGAGTTGAAGAGTTTACAAGAAATGGCTTCACCATCTTTTGTGTTCGCACGAGATCTCATCAAACATAACTTGGTAAGTATTTTTAGATAGAATTATGTACCATCAATTGTCTTAAATTAATTCTAAGTTCAAAAGTGATCTTTCATATTATATAGCTCAAAGTTCAAAATGATTAATAATAATTAAAAGAAGAATGAACTACATAAGGTCAGTTCACACTACAAATGTTTATCTGGATTAAATTTAAGTCACATTACTTCACACCAGGTTTAATTTAATCCAGATTAACTTAATCCACATTAAGTAATCTGCATAACATTGCAATGTGGAAACAAAATGTAGATTTAATATGACATGTCATAATTAGTAATGTTACTTGTAGTCTTGTGGTCTCTTTGTTTCAATTTTATCTAGATTAAGTTAAGCCATGAACCAAAAGCTAGTGTGAAACGCAACAGGTAACCTGTAATTTGGCTTTAGTTGATCTGGATTAAGTTAATCCAGATTAAATTAAGCCTAGTGTGAACAGGCCCTAAAGAGAAGTAGCATTATTTCAATTCCTCTAATTGTCTTGCAATTCTGCATTTCCCAACCAGTGATTCTATGCTCATATTTGCTAACTTTATTCTAAGGAATTAACTCCTTTTTTGTCATTTTAAAAATTTTAAAAAATGTAGTATTTGAATTCAATAGATAAGGAACATTGGTACCTGTTGATTTTCATATTCTACAGAATCTATGGTAAAGTCTTCCAATTATTTCTTACACTGGCTCAAATATTGTATCACAACAGAGTATGAATTTACCCATACAACATAATCATGGCAGCTTTATTTTGCTTCTCATAGCTATTATTTGAAGAAATTGTGCAGAATGACCAGATGACAGTAATGCAGTTTCTTCAAAATACCTAAGTTCCAAATGAATTACAATGATGGCTATTATTTGAGACATAAAATAGAGATGGAAAGTTTCTGAGAACATCTTTGATATTTAAGAAATAGATGTGTAATTTTTGACATATCTTTCATTTTTACAGGTTGTTTTCCGAGGTGGAGAAGGGTCATTACAAGTATTACCTCCTCTGATAGATGTCATACCTGAGGCCAGACTTAATTTAGTTATATATTATCTAAAGCAAGGTAAATACATGTACAGCAAATACAATGTACTAACAAAATTTATATAAGCCAGTATCAAATGCCCAATATCCTTTAATATAAGAAAATTTTATGACTACAAACAAAACTACAATGACATGGAAAAAGTCACCATTTCTGTGGCAAAATTTACATATAAAATTTGAAATGACCTCTTAATATTCAATTATTGAAAGACTTAAGGCTCCTTTATACTTCACACAACATCTCGCGACTGTCGTGGGAATTTTGCACAATGTTGCATGGTTTTTGCAGAGATTAAAAGTATAAACAAACCATGTTTAGAATAAACATTCAGGGATTTTTGTGCCTCATTGCACTGCATCTCACAACTGTTTGTACAACGGTATGTGGCTTCAACCTGTTGACAATTTTTGTGTTTGATTATGCTTGGCCCAGCTAACACGATGCGGTCAGTTTTTTTATCTGAGCACATTACTGGCACAAATTCAAATGACCCAAGCCTTTAACAGGGCTGATTGAAACTGATTAAAGCTACAGTTTCTTTATGATCGTTAAATGTGAATTCTGTTCACAATTTTTTCTACAAACATTCAGTTGTGACGTATCAGGAATTATTTCTTTTCGCAAGTGCTGTGACATTCCATTCCGTAATTTATATGAACTTACCTATGTAAACAATAATGAGTATTGTTTGCAATGAAACTTATAAATGTATTGTATGCTTTCAATTTAATGTTACATTTAGTAACATATATTTTTTAAAGTTTTCTGTTAAATTTGTTATAACAATTCTTGCACAAACAATCAGGAGCAACATTCATAGGATATGTAATGTACATTAACCGATCTTTACTATGCCACTACCTACAAATAAAAGATATGATGTCATACCTGACCTCTGATGAGTCGAACCTAGGATAAGTTGAATATATTCTGGAGGTCCCTTTGACTTTGACTTAACGAGGTTCGACTGTACTTTATTATTATTCATTTTTATTAAGCTCATCTGACCTGAAAAGTCATGTGAGCAATTGCCATCACTTTCTGTCTAACAGTAATTTTAGTCTTCTCCTTCGAAATAATTGAACCAAAATGCACCAAACTTGGCAGTGATGTTCTTTGGATTGTCAGTGAAACTAAACATTTAAACTGAGAATAGCATTCATTTATGAAGGTGGAATTATGCAGACATAATACAGTACACCTCCTTTGGGACCATGCCAGGGTGGTGATAGATGGAGGGAATATTTACATGGAAACCATAGAATTTTAGAAAAGGGATCTTGCAAAAATGCAGCAATATTGGAGGGACACCCATTATAGAAGGCAGTTCATCTGTAATTTACAGCAATTCCATTTGATCTGTACTGACTGATAATTCCTGTACATGTCTACTGGCACAGATAAAAAATTATCAGCTAGTTGTGAAGGATACATCAAGTTGTCAAGCATCTTTGTCTTCATGCGCGTCTTTTCATACACGTCATTCATAAAAATGAACGATGTCTTCTTGTATGTTGAAATGAAGTAGGTCTTGTGTTAAATGATGTAAAATGTGATATTTTCAGCTCAAGAATGATTTGTTTTATTTAAAATTACCGATAAAAAGAATATAGGACATTTTGTATCTTGTATTGACTTTATCACGATAAAATATTCATTTTGCCCTAAGGGCTCACTAAATATTTTTGTGATAAAGTCAGTACAAGATACAAAATGCCCTATATTCTATATATAACGAGAGTGCACTGTAATGTTTTATTTAGAGTTTGTCTCGTTTCACTGTCATTTGACTGGTTTAAGTTTCAGTTTGGAAGGACATTTATTAGTTTGTTATTTTAGAATAAAAATGTTTATGCAACTATCATATGTAGTGTAGAAATATCTAATATGGACAGAATTAGAAACTTTTTTTTTGATTTTCAGATGATATACCAGAAGCATACAATTTGATAAAAGACCTAGAACCTACCACACCACAAGAATATATTCTTAAGGGTGTGGTCAATGCTGCCCTGGGTCAGGAATCAGGATCGGTTAGTATTTCATTTGCTACAAGTAGAATTCTCTGGAAACCCCTATTTCTTAAATCATATCCCTGTTCATCTTTAGTATCATAAAAAAAACAATTTCTATTTTTATGATTCAGGAATTGATATTTCCAGTTTTTTTTATTGAAAATAAAATTAGACCACCCTGTCAAATCAGAATTTCTAAAATTGGCCGTGTTTGACTAAATTTTGAGAAGTTAAACTTCATATGTAATGTACTGTCAGCATGCTATAATCCCTCCTTTTCATTTCTCATATGAAGATTTTGTATACCTGTTTTTAATAATAAGACATTAGTTTATTTATAACAAATCTTCAGGAATCTGTTCAAAAAGAAAATGGTTCTCCAACTGAGACAAAGGTAATTCAAAGTTTGGGGATATTTTACAGCTTTTGAGAATTTTTTTGGTAGAAAGCTTGGAATTTTTAATGATTTTTTCCTGTAGATTTGTACCATTAGAAATTATTATTTGGTTGTTGTCACTTGGTAGTATTAGATTGTAATTTCTGTAAGATATCCTGTACTTTGCAACTTCTGACAAATATATTCACTGTGACAGTATATCCAGTTTCTCATAACTGCATAGAGCAGTTCGTTTCAGTTTGGTTTTATTTAATAATTTGGTTTTCTACTAGTAAAAATTTTTAAAATTTTTTAGAGCAAGTCTTGGCAAGTTAAACTCCATGTAGGATTGCCTTTTTATGGAAATGAAAATCAGAGAAGGGCCTTTCGGAAATATTTTTTCTCTGCAGTCAACCATTTTATTTAAGATAATAGTGAAGTACAGTGAGAATACTTTTGTCAGAGTATGTGTAAGTGTATATTAAATATACTTCAATTAACTGTATATTAAAACCTTTATCTCTGTTGTAAAGAAAATGTATTTACAATTTTGATTATAATATTTTTTCATCTTTAATGTTTAATCTTTAGTAAAATTTAATGAAATAGCAATGTGTGTGTTAATATAACCTGTATGGTATTTTTTTTATTTTAGAGAGAACATCTGAAAATAGCACAGCAGTATTTTCAGCTGGTGGGTGGATCTGCAAGTGAATGTGGTATGTAGATTATAGTCAAGTTGCAGTTTACCACATGCAAAAGATAATTAAAACCAACAAATATTTAAATTTTTGTTGAGAAGGCCAAGTCATGTATAAATTTTACATTTAAAGCTTATTTACGCTATGTACACCGGCAAAAATGCCACACATGTGACACATGCATGACACATGTGTTTCACATGCGTGTGACACGCATGTAAATGAGATGAAAAATGCTACACATGTGAAATGCATGTGGTAACACACATGTTTCACATGTGTGTTACGCATGTAACACATGCATGTTAATTGACGCATGTTTCACATATGTTTTTAAGTTGGAATATAAACTGATTAAAAATAAGGTATTTGGGTGATACAGTCCACACATGTGAAACGCATGTGAAATGACAAGTCTGTGACACATGCGTGGCATGCATGTATCACATATGTGTTACATGTGTGACACGCATGTGAAACATGTGTAGACACACGTGACACATGTGTGGGAAATCACATATGTGACACATGCGTGTCACGCATGTATCACATGCCTGATTTCACACACATGTTTCACATGCGTGGCATTTTTACCGTAGTACTATTTACAAAAATCCCAACAGACAAGATATCTGTTTTACAATATAACCTTTGTAAATATTTTGTGCAATATCTGTTTGGCAAAAATTATTTTGACTTTGTACAATAACTTTAACATGTTTAAAAAATTTGTATCATTTTAAAAGATGTGAAATTAAATGAATCTTGGGTGGATTGACATAAATGTTTTTAAGATTTTATTGATTGAAGCATAATTAAAGAGACTAAGTTAATTTTTAGGGACCTGTTTATCTGATGAATCATTGGTTAAATGCAAACATTAGATTTTCATTAAATTTGGGTATATGATCAACAAGGTGAACAAGGAAGAATATAAATAGTGGTTTGACCAAGACAGCAATTGTTTATTCTTCGTTGAAAGAGATGAGTAAAATGCAGATCCTTCAAAATTGGCGAGAAATTTTAACTTAAGTTGAGACATTTCAAAATAACCAGTAGCAGAATGAGAGTTTTTTCATCTACAAATAAAACTTTATTATTTTACAATATTCTTTGGACCCCTTCCACCTTTAACAAAAGATTAGACCAGAGAACTCAAACATCTAGTCAAATTATTAGTTACAAAAGGTTTCATTGTATCATTGTGTAAACTCAACCACTGACAGAAATGCTTTTATCTTTGGTACCACAACTCACAGAATCTTATTGGTAGAAAACCCAACTACCTACAGAATTTTCACATAGCTATAATAAATTATCAAAAAAGAAAGCACCCACCAATAGAATAAGATTTTCTTACCCCCCTCCCCCACCACCACCACCACCACCAATAGAAAAGAAATTTATAAAGTGCAGCAATCCACAGGAAAAAAATACTACCATCACACTCCCCTAGATAATATTTTCTGGAACAGCCCTGAATCCTCAGTTAACTCATCATCTGATTCCTTTAACATATCTGACTAACTGTCTTTACTATTCTATTTGACAGATACTATCCCAGGCAGACAGTGTATGTCATCTTGTTTCTTCTTGTTAAAACAGTTTGAAGATGTCTTAATTTATTTAAATTCTATAAAGGTAAGTCTTATGTACATGAACATTATCTGGTCTGAAAATTTTGATTAAGGTGATTTAAACATAACAAACAGTACATATCAGTTTTCTTCTTTAAAAACCCCCGAGGGCAGCAGGGATATAGAAATAGGTCGTTCGGTTTCTCCCCCTGCATGTAGAACCCTGCTAAAGGGGCATCCATTAGTTCAAGCAGGATGTATAAATACTCAAACTCCCCTTCTCGAAGGTTGTGCCATGGAAAGAATAGGTACCAAGTATCTGCGTCCTGGAGGCACTAGTCCTCTAGAAGGGGTGTCCCTGATTGTGGGGGATGTATTAATTCCCAACTGTTTGGACTTGAAACAACAAACAATCATTAACTTCTTTCAAACATTCAAAAAACTTTTTTTTTCATTGAAATTGTGCTTTCCTCTGAAACTATAAGACATATTTTATGACTTAACTGGGTGAACAGTATGAGTAAATCTATGCTGTGACATTCTTATTGAGACAGATTTGTTTCCAATGTATTGAAATCATGACCAAAGCACAGGAAACTGTTTTTTAAGCAGTTGTTAGACTAACTTGCATGTTGAACTTAAGAAATGTTTGTAACTTAGGTGTATGCTAGTTTTACAAACACTTTGTGAAACAGTTGTGAGGAGACATTCTGTCAGCTGCCCTATAGAGCAAAAAATATATCACAAACACATTTATATACCAAAATGAAGAGATTGAATGTTTAAAACATAATTATCAGAATTTTACTGAATTAAATTTTCTGCTTGTAGAAAAAGGAGATACATACAGTTCTGTTGTGGGATATAAAGTATTATTTTATGGAGTTTTTTGTTTAGATTTTACAACTTCTTTCATTGAAATGCAGGTGCCCTGTCAATTTGTCCTCCTGTCATCCACAATTATTTTTCTGTCAATTTTCTTGGCAAGTGTGGGGGTATTATTGAATATTTGGTCCATTGCTTGATGAAAATGTGTTGTACAGTGTCAGCTATTTTTGGGTCTATTGCAAGGCAAATATATGGAACATTGAACTTTTTCATCATGTTCCACCATCACTGACATGTCTAGTTTAATGTATTATGATCTACATGATAGAGTTATTGATAAATAATTTCTACATTTCTGAGTTATTGATAAATAATTTCTACATTTCAGAGTTATTTTTACAATGATGATAATTTCAACTTTAATTATGCCCAAGCCAAAGCTGCAGTGGGTAACTTCAAAGAGGCAGAGGAGGTTAGTGACAGTTATTGTAGAATTTTTCCTCTATCAGTGTTCTGATGAATGAACAAGAGTGAAATCTCATAGGGAAAATATTCTGTTGACAGTAACACAATTTGTATTTGTGAGATGAGATATAAGGAGATTGTTTCTACTGGTGGTGACATCATCATTACTAAAGAGCTTGTTCTCATGTTATTTTATCAGATTTAAGTAACTGATCAACACAAAATAATAAACATTTTAGTGCTGCTTTCTTTAAAGATTTGCAATAAGGAAATGCTGTATTAGCAGTGTTACAAGCATGTTAAACAAATGAATCTATTAAGTAAGGGGATATAAGTTTAAAGGAAAAAAACATCTCAACATTTAAATGCAAATAATATGTGATGTTATTCAAAATGTATTTGTTTATTAAAAAAAAGCATGATGGATCAACATATTGATAATATTTTTGTGGCCAATGATCCATTTACTACCATTTAACATGAAGTTTTTTGTGATTTACATAAATATGAAGTTTTATATGTCTAATATTAAAGGTATTATACAGCTTAAAGATATGATATGAAATATGTCTCATATATTATTATGCTTTCAGGTGTTCTTATTGATACAAAGTGAAAAGGTGAAAAATGACTACACATATCTAAGTTGGCTGGCCAGATGTTGTAAGTTTTTAATATAGTCAAGCCATTATGCACATCTCTAAATCCCTTCTTCAGTCCATTTAAGTGTTTCTTTTATATTTGCTTAACTAGATTTTTTTGACAGTCCTTTACCTCAAAATACAAAATTACCAATAATAGGTATGGAAAATTTAGATATGCTTTATGTACATTTCAAGGAGTAACCTCTAATCAGTAGCATTAGAATCGAAAAATTGGAAATCAAAGATTCAAATATAGCATAAAAAAGCAGTCAGATCAAAACAAATTGAAATGGGAAGCCAAAATCTGACAGCAGGGACAACTAATAAGAGCATTACCTTTCAATGCCTTTCTATATTTTCAGTGTTTTAGAATGTTAGCAAATGCAGCAAATTTCTGTTAAACATTGTTTGATAAATTTCATGTCAAGACAAGTCTGACAACTGGGCTGATGAATACCCTTGGGGACCAATGTTCCACCAGCAGAGTTATCAACCAGTGGTTTTAAAATCCAAAATTGCCAATGTTAAATAGACATGGAAAATTCAGAGATGCTATTTGTACATTTCAAGGACTAACCTCTTAGTAGTAGCATTAGAACCATAAAATTGGAAGTCAAAAATTCAAATATTGCAAAAGAATCACTCAAATCCAAACAAATTGAAATGGGAACCAAAAATCCGATGCTTTTCCATATTTTTATTGTTTTAGAATTATAGCAAATGTTGCAAATTATATATGTTTATCAACAGATATAATGAACAGGAAAGCAAGGTTGGCTTGGGAACTGTACTTAAAGATGGAAACATCAGGAGAATCCTTCAGTCTGTTACAACTTATAGCTAATGATTGTTATAAGGTTGGTTCACAATTTTACCACTGATTTATTGAAGTTTTTGTAGTTCTGTTGTATTTGATATTTGATATTAGAATTTGTAGGCACCATACTTTATAAGGTCTCAGTTGGAGGTGATGTTGATCCATTTTCAGTTGCATTTATAGAACACATGGCATAAAATTATGTTTAATTTCTTAGCAGATGTGAATTATCAGCTGTCAGTCCCATGAAATGTTACAACTAGTACATTGGGCTAATTTATTAAAAAAAAAAACAGAAATTTTGACAGGTTAGCCTTCTATATACAGCCATCATGTGTACAATAGTATCAATAGCCAGAGTCTTAACTGAAGTAAACTGCATTAAAAAATGTTTTACATTCTTATTTTTAGTTGGACTGTTGAAAGACTGAAAAAGTTATGAAATACCACAAAAATTTGATTTTGCTTCCATTGTTCCTTTACTTAACAGAAATCCTTATACACAAGTATATGATTATGATAATTTTGTTTGTTAAATATAATAGATGGGACAGTTTTACTATGCTGCTAAGGCCTTTGATGTATTAGAGAGATTAGACCCTAACCCAGAGTACTGGGAAGGCAAGCGAGGAGCATGTGTTGGAGTGTTTCAGATGATAATAGCAGGACATGAACCAAGGTTTGTATTAGATTATTCCATGATTACTGTACTCTGTCAGAGTTTGTTGGATGGAGTAAAAAGTTTGTGAAATCTGTCTACTGTATTCTTATAAAATAGTGTTTATTTTATAGATGGAAAAAAGTGCAAATAACTTGCAATAATATTTTTTAGCAATTACAGTGCATTTTAAGCTGCGCCAAGTTTTTAAATCTCTACGGGGATTTTACATTATAAAATTGGCCATTAATTTGCATGCGCTAGCGCGAGACCAGGAGCACATATTGTCAAAGCTAAAGGCGGTAACCCACATTTAATTAAATTAAGCCGAAAATCACACTCCAGAAAAGCTTAACAGAGAGTATAGTGATTGGTATTAGAAGTAAGAATTTTGTTCATATCTTGAAAATAGTTAACCTTAATGGTTGCATCTTGTGGTATGTCACAACCAGTTTTTAGCTTTACTGGCCTTAAAGGCCATGAGCTTTTGCCATCACCTTGGGTCTATGTCATCAATCGTGCATCAATGTAGCATTTCAGCCAATTTGGACCAAACATTAGTGAGATAGTCTTTAGATGATCCTCTACCAAAATTATGTTGGGCATCATCAAATGTTACAAAAAATATAACAAGGGGTGGCATATTTTAAATTTCTTTTTAACTATAACAAGGGAGTCAGTTAATATCTAACTTTGGTGGAATGGTCCTGAAATGAAGTTCTACAAAAATGTTTTTTGTCATTCCTTTTTGCCAACCATGATGGCTGCACAGCTGAACTTAGTTTAGCAGAGGACCATATGGGAAACTTTGTTAAAATTTCTTTCTTTAAAAAGTATATTCTCCATCTGTCCCTCGGTAAAACTTGTTTTCAAATAGGACTCTGTATTATCTTGTGTGAAACAACTGGGCCAATGTCCTTGACAAAATTTTGTACAACATTAGTTCCTTGTTAGAACCAGTGAGGAGTCTCTGCCAGGTGAGTGATACAGGCTGCTGGGAGCCTCTGGTTTAAAATATTTTAGGCATGTTTGTGAATAATGTTCATTATCTAGAATGATAGAGTTTTTCTGCCAAAAGTTTTTAGTATACAGTGGCATCAGGTGATTTTTTGTAGAAAAAATGTTTGAATTTATTTTTATTGTAACATTCAGAAGAAAATTTTGAGCTTATATTAAAACTGTTCACTGTCTAGAATTTACACCATATAATTAAATAGACCATTCTTTGTTCTGAACTTACATTCTTTCTTTTCTTTTTAATTCAGAGACAATTTGCGTGAGACCATTAAGCTGTTAAGAAATACTAATAATCCACAAGCTGAATATGCAATACGGACCATGAAAAAATGGGCAAAAGACAATTCTATACCCATATGAATTTCATCATCATTCTATTTGTTATTTAGCATACTGATTTAACAATTGTTTAAAATTAGAGGCATTATTTGATTTGTTTGTAAATATCACATGTTCCATTTTTGCCAACCATTATTATCACTAGTGGAGAGTACAGTGTGAAGATTATGCAAATGCTAATGATTCATGCCAAATTTGCTTTTTTCCCTTAGTTATGTTATGTAAATATTTTTCTCAATGGCTTATATTTAGTTGGTAACATTGGGCTATCTTCATGATAAATGCAGGCTTGAACAATCTTTATTCAAAATAGATTAACTGTGCTTATAGGTACAATTGTGACAGGTCTGATGGTATTTTTATGGTCCTGGACTGTTGATGTTACTTAACAGGACAAATTCCAGTTCAACATTTCTTTGATACTTTTATTTGATTGTTCCAATTTTCTTGTCAGAAAAAACAGTTTTTTGAGTTCTTGAACTAAAGTTTTCAAATAAGAACATTACAATAAAATATGTTTTTCATTTCATACGAAAGTTTAAGTTTTAGTGAACAATAGAACCCCCCAAATTGTTTCTGCTAAACACTTTTACCAATACAGTATTCCATGTGCTTACAATGAGATAATAGTTATCATTTAAAGGACAAGATACAATAAGATCCCAGAATTCCTTCCAAATTTCAAAGTTACAAAAATAGTAAAGTATGACTGAAATCTTAGAAAAAGCATTACTTGACTATCTATCTGTTGCATGAAAGGTTAAATCTACTGATATTTATTAATAGCTTTTATTTAGGCAAAATTATGGGGTTTGGTGACAGCTTTTAGTCAGCAACACATAGAGTGCATTTAAAATCAGTTATGATTTTATGTATCTTTTGTACAATGTCAATACAGAAAGATTTTGAGATGTATTGCACTAATTAGTTGTCCCTATTATTGGATTCAGTTTCCCATTTCAATTTGTTTGGATTTGAGTACTTCTTTTACTATGTTTAAATCTCTTCCTTTGTTATGCCCCCGCCTTTAGGCGTCGGGGGCATTAAGTTTTACCCCTGTACGTCCGTACGTACGTCCGTCAATTTTCGT
>JAULBM010349432.1:0-12214 GCA_032357055.1 Geukensia granosissima | reverse complement strand
CACCTAAGGATCATTTCAGCAAAGTTTGGTTGAAATTGGGTCAGTAGTTTCAGAGAAGAAGATTTTTAAAATTTCATTCCCCCTTTTTTCTATTTTTAGCCTGGCAGCCATCTTGCTCGAAAGTCTGGGTCATCGGACACAACTTTGGAAGAGGACCACCTAAGGACCATTCCATCAAAGTTTGGTCAAATTTGACCATGTCGTTTCAGAGGAGAAGATTAAAATATGAAATGTTGACGGACGACGGACGCAAAGTGATGAGAAAAGCTCAGATAGCCTTTTAGGCCAGGTGAGCTAAAAATGTCAACAAATTTACACTAAAAGTTACCCGGATGTATTACAAACTAGTGACGAGATGAAAATGTTTGTCTTTGTATTTCAATTCCAATATGAAAAATAATTGAAAACAGAAGAAAAATTTTATGTATTTTTTTTGACTTTAGATGACAAATTCTGCTCACATGACGAAAATTGTGTATAAAATAGAGCATGATCATTCACAAGTCACATAGGGTTTTTCGTTGTATTTCCGAATACAGTTTTAGTAGAGTACCATTCCACTAAAGTTTTTTTCTGACTGCTTCCGTAGGTTCAGTAAAAAAGAATTTATATAGCCGTGTATGTTAAAACTAGTTCGGCCGTGTTCAAAAATGTTTAATATTTAGATTAAGTGTTGAAAGGGTGGTTAGATACACAATATTTGAATTATTTTAACCGATAGTTTAAAATAAATTCGGATGTGTTCAAAATGTTTAATGATTTGTTTTGGTTTTCAATGGAGGATGGAACCATTTAATATTTGTGTGATTTTTTAACCAGATATAGAAGATTCTTTTATTTAAGCACTCTATTATGTTCATTCGTGGTTCACATAAGGTTTTCAATTTTTTTTCAATTAAGCAATGCAATGAATTAAATGGTTGTTTTTACTAAATCTTGCATTAAATAAATGATACTTGCATTATATGCATACTTGCATTGATTCTGATTTTTGGGCTTATTAATTGTCTTTTCAACCAAATGGCCATACAGTACATTCTAATTTTGTGATACATTGATTACTTCTACTGGTTGTATGTCACTGCTAGTGGACTGTTAGTCCACGATGTCGTTCTCAGCCAGTTAGCAAGAACTTTATCCTGTCATGATTCCTTACATAAATGTCTTACATTGTTCCATTCAAAATCATTAAAAGTTATCAGAAATTTCTAAGGCTCTTCCTTTTATTGCAAGAGTAACCCTTAGCTTAGTTTGGACCCCTGTTTATTCAGATTGTTTTTGGTTCCATTGTCTGAGTTTATCAATTGTCTTTGTATTTTATGATACATTGATTACTACCATTGGGTGTATGTCATTGTTGTGGAATGTTGGTACCTGAGGACATTATCAGCATAGTAGCTAGAATTTGTATCCTGGTATGATTTATTACATAAATACCTTTAACTGTTCCCTTCAAAACTGTTAAAAATGGCTAGAAATTATAATGTAGAGGTAACTTTTAGCCTAGTTTGGACTTTTGTATGATAATTTTTTTTTAAATTCTGATGTTTGTGCTTATTGATGGTCTTTGTATATGTTTGACCTCAACCACCGCAGACGAACTGTAAATCAAGGACATGTCCATTAGAGTGCATCGACGTCAAATTGATAAGTAGTGACATATTGATTGATACTTTATATAAACATCATTAAGGCTCAGAAAACCCATGCTTTAATGTGTTCATCACCAATTTTATTTATCTTATGGCGGCCATCTTGGAATAACAACACTTTGTCAGCACCTCATACATGTAAGTATCGTTCACACCATGCTATTATCAATCCATTCAGTGGTTCCCAAGAATAAATATTAAATATACCATGTTATGAGACGTGACAATCTATGGCAAGTGAGGGCAATATCAAATATAACCTTGCAGTTTGCTTCTTAAGGCCGAAATAATGATTGGAGTGGATTTCGTCGATTACTCGTTTATTGTTTGATGAGTAAAATCATCACCGTTGAAACATCCTGTTGATATTTTAGACGAAGGATAAGACGTCAGGTGCCGCACTATTTCGGAGCACCTGACCTTTTTCAGTTTTATAAAAATGTTCGTTGAGCTGAAAAAATATCTCAGTTTTCTTTTTGTTTAATTGCAATGCCCTTTTTGAGCTTATCTTAACTTGTGGACTTTGGATTTTGGATCACTCAGCTGTTTTTAACTTCTAAAATTATCAGTGAAATAAATGAAGAAAACACAAAATTAGTAGTTGACTATATATGTTAAGAGAGTTATTACTTATCTCTCTTTTGTGGCAGATTTCCTTGCGACACAAACAGGTTGTTACTACAAAGTTAATCTAAAAGTGAAAGACATGTTCGAGGTTAACAAACAGAGGAGTTTTTAAGTATTTGAGTCTGCTAGATTTCTGATGAAGTTTTTTTACTCTAAGCACTAATTGTTTTAGTTTTGTAAAGGAGTTCATGGAGTCCAAACTTTATTCTTTTTGTTTCCTTTTTATCCTTTATTTTGTTTCTAATTTGCCATGTTTCTTTCGACTCTGTACTATTCCATGGGTATTCTACACTGGACGAACACGGACAACATTCATGATTTCAATTGGACACATCTGTAATGAGCAGGAATTAGTGAATACTGCGGCTGGTGTCTTTATAAAGGAAGGAACTGCTTGTTCTTACAGACCACCTTGTTGCACCTCCGTTTTAAGCTCACCTTGCCGAAGTCTATGTGAGCTATAACCGTCACTTGGCGTCCGTCGTCGTATTTTACATTTTAACAAAAACTTCTCCTCTGCAGCTACAGATTCAAATGCAACTTTGTACTTTTGCTTTGATTTTTGATCCGTTGAAAAACATGGCTACCGTTACTAAAAAATGAACATAGCGGTCTGACCAAAGATTTTTGCATATATCTAAAAAACCATTAACATTAGCTTTAGCCAAATTTTGACAAGTGTAAAAGTGTTCAGCATGATGAAATCTATTTGTAGTTTAATTTTTGTGAAAATCCCTTATCTCTTGGAGGAGGTATAGCACTCTTTTCAGACTTTTTTAGCTGATTTTGAAGTACAGGTATGTTAAGTATGATGAAATCTATCTGTGGTGAAAATTTCAGGGAAATTCGGATACTATTGTTGGAGGACTGCCCCTTTCTGGACATTTGAACTAATTTTGATGTTACAGTTTTAAACATCTTCTCCTCTGAAACTACTGAATGGATTTAGATGAAACTTTGTATGATCGTTTTTAGGGTATTTACACAAAGTTTATTTGCAAGGATGTTTGAGACAAGTGGGTACGGCCCTGTAAAGTAAAGGTATAGTAAGCATGATGAAATCTATCTGTGGTGAAATTTTCAAGGAAATTCGGAAACTCTTGTTGGAGTATTGCCCTTTTCTGGACATTTAAACTCATTTTGATGTTACAGTTTTAAACATCTTCTCCTCTGAAACTACTGAATGGATTTAGGTGAAACTTTGTATGATTGTTTTAGGGTATTTACACAAAGTTTAAATACAAGGCTGTTTGAGACGAGGGGATCTGTAATTAACCTTAAGCTTTGAACTGAGGGAGAGGAAAGTAGGACATAATCACAAAGATGACTACGCCACGTAATTGAGTCTGCCGTGAAATATTGCTTTGGGCTAACTTTAATGCTAGTGTCGTTTTAAAACTAGGATGGACTCAGTAATGTGCACAAAAATTTTGAAAGCCATGGAATAAATGAAACTAAGTTAACAGTGATTTATAGTTTAGCCCCAATTTCGGGAATAATTTGCTGAGTGGAGGATTATTTTAGATTGTCTTCGGTGTTCGGCAATTTACGGAAAGTCTAATCTGACATGTTGCACCGAAAATGAAACTGCAAATGGGACGTTTTGATACCTATGGCATACCTAACGAAACTAACAGACCGACTGGCAGCCAAAAACGTTACTTTTACCGCCTATGGGAATTTAATTAAGCTCCTATACCCAAGTGAGCGATTATAGGCTCCTATGAGCCTCTGTTTTCTTTTTTTGGGGGAGGGGGGCGGGGTCCGCAATATTCACAGTTTTATGATTGTATTTTGTTTTATATGTACACTGCATGTCAACTTTTGTCTTGTTCCTGTCCTGGAGGTTTCGGTGTCCCTCAACTGTCCACTTTTACATGGTCCATCGGTATATCTTCGCTTCCCTTTAATATTCATTTCGAGTAAGCAGATGCAGTTTTCTTTTAGTTTGATTTAATCGAAACCATGCTTCTGTCCATTTACATCGAATGTGCATACATGTAAGTCTGTGTAAATATTAGATTCCAAATTGTGGACAATTATTTACAGCTTCAAAGGACATTTGATATTTTACAAACACGAAATCTATAAAATCAGGGAAAAACTAAGAAAGATCATTGTGCGTGACTTTAGTGCGTTCGACTCACCTGAAAGTTTGCTAGTAACCTGCCGCCAAATGTCAGCGGCTCTCTCTGGGTAGTCCGGTTTCTGCCACCTTTAAATCTTACTGCCCAATTAAACATCAATCAATCATCAAATTTTGGACATCCGTACAAAATGTGACTGAAAGTCATCGGATATCCAGACCTATCAAAATAGTGATATCACTTTTATAAACCATTACTCTAAGAAAATATATACACTTGGTCATAAGTGAAGGGCCACCTTATTTTTGCACTTAAAATTTAAACAATATAACTGAATATTTTAACTATTTAATGCACGTTATCAAAGTTCACCCCCAAAAAATTTATTTGATTTAAAAAAAAAATAAAAGAAGACGAAGAAAAAGTGCACAGTTATTCAAATTTGTAAACATTCAGTAATATTCCTTAAAACTAAAGGGTGTTTGACTTTTTCGCAATAATTAAACTACTTTTCGGAATACCTACATTGCTGATTGTAGTAAAATGGTTTATTTTTGATTTTTGATAAAGTCTATAGTCTTTGTTCAACAACAATTTTTGTGAATAAGCATTTTTCGGCAAACTTTTTCACTTTTTGGGTGTTTTCAGAAAATTTAACACTGCAATGGCTCTAACGTATAGATAAATATGGAAAAGTTACTTTTCTGTAGATCATTCATTATCTAAAATTCCTGAAGTTATGGTATACTACCTTTCTTAGTTTTTTTTGTAGGAACAAAATAAAAAAAAATAGGTGGCCACTAACTTTTGTCCAAGTGTTTATATACAGTAGCAACCCTCGAAAGTTATACAAAAGCTTTGAATTTGCTGGCAAATTGAAAGCCATTATGAACACTCGCCAGCTACCGTTGAAAGCCCAGCTGTCAAATTGTTGAAAGCTTTTGACCACTAGCCAGCTATCGTTGAACCTTTGAACGTGGGGTGTTGAACGCTCGTTACCTCGACAGCCTCCATGTTATTTCTAGAACTTATAAAATAAATGTGACTTAGAAAACACGAATATCACCGGAATTCCGAAAAAAAATACACATGTAGTTAGATTGTCTGCTTGGGGCTCAAATCGGAGAAACGAAAATTACGACGAGACGGTGCATTTATTTCTGAAGTTTCCGTCAGTTAATTTTGAGAAGAAACCAGATAGTTGTTTATTGCGATACGACCTCGGGTGACATGCTTATTGTCAGATATTAACAAGGCTATCAATTAACAGAAAGGTATGAAAATTTTAGAAAAATTATTGATTGTTAATAACAGTTAATGTATGGCCGTAAATAATTCACGACTTAGTAATGATAAAAATATGATTATTACAATAATAATACAAATAATATATTATTATTATTATTTGTATCATCATTGATAAATATTATTGTAATTATTATTAATCTTTTAATCATTATCATTGACATTTATTTAATATTTTAATTCTTTATCAGAGGTCATGAAAATTATAAAACTTAATTGCAATATTTATAATAAATCTATGATAAGTAATTTTTATAATTATAATAAATATAAAATATATAATTTTTTATTATAATAACAAATATATAATAAGGAATTTTTGTAATAATAGTAAAAATAATAATTTCAAGCAAAACTATATTCAAATTTTATCTGGCGAGTGTTCGAAAGCTTTCAACGGTAGCGGACTAGTGTTCAAAATGGGCTTGCGAGTGTTCAACTGTAGCTAGCTAGGGTTCCAATCGTTGAAAGCTTTTGGCTGTCAAAAAGGCTAACGAGCATTCATCGGAGGCTGGCAAATTGAACAGTAGCAAATTGCCAGCCTCGCATATAACTTTCGCCAGGCCGCAACTGTAAAATCAGCGACTTTGTAAACTGAGGCCCTGTAAAACCACAATTTCTACAAATATTTATTATATTTCTGAAATCCGTACGTTAGTATCATAATATGGGTGAAAATGGCTCAAGAGATTTTACTGGTTACCTTTCCATCCAGAAATTCTCATTTTTATAAAAATTTGGAAATACGTTTTTAAAATATCACCTTTTTTCAAGTTAATTGACCGTTAATACACGCATTAAATGATTTTGGCCCAGTGTAATGCAAGCACAGATAATAGATGAAGAAAACGGCGAGAAAGCATTACCATTTTAAAGTACAAAATATTTATAACTATACGAAGTTATTTTCCTTAAATAGATAGTCAGTACATGTATAAAGTTGTAGTTATTTGCAAAAAATTAATAAAGTGTTAACAAATGTAAAATAATCTAAATTTCGGGTGTAAAATTCATGTAGTTTAATTAATACGTTTCCCTACATGTACGTAGACTAACATGTACTATTATTATTTAGAAACATTGGAAGTTTCGTAACTACATGTATTAAGAGGTAGACCATTTGCTTCTAAGGGATTGGGGTCCTGCAGTTTATGTCTAATCAGAATTTTTACTTTCAATTTTTTGCGAGCCAGAACATCTATTTTAATAAACAGCAATAGTGAATCTAAAGAAAGGCCAAATTATTTATTTATTTATTTTCAACGAAACACAATCAGTTTTTTTGTTCATTTTCGGGTCTTACTAACCATCAAAATTATTTTCATTAAGGAAAGCTACAACCCCACTCCTCAGAATCAAGTCATCGTCCCCTAGGTATCGGAAATGAATTAAAGAGATTCATTTGGTATACTGCTCACTGAAATACCCCTTGTTGGAGGCGGGAATACCTGAGAATATTATTTTACAGGAATGTGCAGAAATATACCGTTATTTTATCTGTATAGTTTTTAGTTGATGAGGTCTCTTTCACAATTTTCTTCGAACAGAAAAACGCAAAGCTGTTTTTTTCTGATATTATGTTAGGGTACTTTGTTCAGAAAGACCAAAGGATCATCATTTGAAATATACGTCTTCAAACTTATCTTTGTTAACTTATAGATAATCACATGTCACTTTCAATATAAACATAGGTATCATCCCGAGACCTCTACGTCGGTTCTAAAGGAAGATACACGTTTGAGCATGATTGATTGATTGATTGTTGTTTAACTTCCAGTGGCAAATATTTCATGCATATTCAGAACGAAAACAAGTTAAACAATAAATCAATATGTAGACTGTAAGCAAGGGACCGGTAAGGGAGGGACTTTTACACTGCCACTAGAAAAATTGCGGGTTGGATAAGGGCGTAAAATTTAGCCCTACTGACCACTCAAAATGCTTAAGACATTGCATTTCCTAAACACGGGGCGTCTTTAACGTCTCCCTCTTGCAGGATTGTGAATTTATACATCCCCCACAATCAGGGACGCCCCTTTCAGAGGACTAGTGTCTCCAGGACGGAGATCCCTGGTGCATATACTTTCCACGGCACAGCCGGGGAGGGGGGGTTCAAGTATTCATACATCCCGCTTGAACCAAGGGACGCCCCTTTAGCAGGAGTTTTACCTGCAGGCAGAGAAACTGAACGACCTATTGCCCTCGGGGAGCACGATACCAGGGTTGACATAATGATTTATTAGTCGCAAAACTCTGATCAATAAATAGTACTAGCGATATAAGCATGTGTAAATTGACGGATTCTTCTGTTTTTTACAATTATTACTCATATAACTGCGGACTCATGGATATTCAGACTGTATATAACGTAAATTCAGGACAGAAATGGATCTAAAATGTAATACCCATATTGGCTGTCGTATCAAAACAGATTTTAATCAGCCATGTTCTTTTTTACTTTACAAGAAATCCAGAAAAACATTTATCATTTCTAAATATGTGATAAAAATGATAAAGCCGGTCGTCCTCGCGGTAATTATAAATTTAACATCATTTTAAGTCATAAATATTCTGTCCGATACAAAATAGCAAACCATGCATGAGTGTCAATCTGCCGCTTCAAATCAGCAACCCAATGTGTAATAGTCAATACCGCAAATGTTCTGTTGGACGCGGTGAACCAAATCTGGTGAAAATTACCTTTTGAAAAATTGAAAGTTAAGACATTATTCTTCTTGCTTTGTTTCAATTATGAGATTAAATCGGATCAACATTTCAGTAACATTAAGTTAAGATGTTTTTTTTTTATTTTTAAAATTCAATGTGTAGACATATATTTGTTTAATTACGTTTTCAAGGTTGCCTTGGCTGCCATAGCGGATGACATTCGTATAGTGGATCTTGTTTTAAAGTATATGCCTCTAAACGAGCTGGAATGACGCAAAGGTGAGAGTTTTGTTGTAATGGAAACCACATGTTTTTGAAGCTATTAATCAGTCTGAAGATCTTATTATGACAGAGATGAAGACCAATTCCACATCAACATTTTAATCTTTTGATTTTAAAAATTTCCTTTGCATACTATATTTTTTGTTCATTGGTTGATTGAATGGTGGTTAACGTCCAGTGGCAAATACTTCATGCATATTCAGGACGAGAGCATATTAATGATGACTGATAATGAATTAACCCTGCTTTGTACTAGACCGACACTCTGAGTCGGATTTTTAACGTGCTAGCTCACGAAAGTAACAGTCCGCAGGAAGACGTGCCACTTTACCCAGACAAATTATTCTGACTCTGGGCCGACCAGTCTATGCTCTTACTCCTAAATGATGCGTGCTTAGCACTTATACATGAACAAAGTAACTATTACATAACGGAAATTAAGGTTTTTATCGTGTTACCAAGTCACTTCAAAAATATAGGTTTTCTTTCGTTTGAACGATTTACACAAACATGGGTAATATTGCATGATCTAAGGTAATAAAGGTGTCAAACGTCACTTGCGTTTATATGCGGAGATAACTTTGATAAAAACATGAAACACCGGAGATCATTTTGAGTAATCAAAGAATTTTATGATAATTGTCATCCTGTAAAGAAATCGGGGGCCAATTTTCGAGTCTTGTGAACTATATTGGACCAACCCAAATTCGTCTTTTTTCAACAAGTGCTTTCATTCCAGGACTTAGAAACAAGAAAAGTAACTGTCATAACCCGTTAATTCCATACAATTCAAGATGAAGAACTACACAATAATTTAACAAAGGACCTAACTGTAGCGTATGTATCGAATTGTAATTATAACCTACAAATCAGCTATCTGTATGTATCCCAGCCCACAAACAACCTCGATACTTAGCCAAAAAAAAAAAAACAAGTAGTCGAAATTGGATTTAAAGTTATTCCAACCTTCAGTGTATGTTGCCCAATTGATAGGTTGGCCTTGAAGATAGAATATTACTATATTAACAGATGGTCGGTTAAAAAAACAAACCAGTCTGAGCGCTCCAACTACCAAGGCCTATTAATATCTTTCGATAAACGGCTAGATAGTATGACCATCAATGGGCTCTTGTGAGCAGCCGAATACAACAATTCGCCTTGACCGGTAATCACGTATAATAATGGGAACACAAGAGCACCAGAAGAGGGCCCAGCGTATTAACAATTACCTCCTCGAATATTGAAAAATGTTAAAATTCAATTGTTGTCAGTTTTGGTGTAAATATCTGAATTAATTAAAACACAAAAATCAGAGACTAAACCAAATCATTTACAAATCAAGCATTAATTGAGGCCAATCACACAACAAATAACATTGTTAACACGGTTATGAGGATTCTTTTAATAAAAACAGGCTGGTCCGTAGGTTGTAATATTGGCAACTCCAAAATTACAAAAACGAATTAAGCCCAATAAATATACGAGCCACTGCGTCAGATCTTAAAATTGTGCATATCTCAGGGAGCTTCCTAAATTCATAAAATAAAACTGAAACAGGCACCCCTTTTCCGTAAGATTTTCTTTCATGATCACGTACTTATTATCATTACCTTCCCACTTTGGCACAGAATTCAATATGTATCCGTGCAAAGAAAATCAGAACTTCTTGCGGATATTTTCTGGCTTGTCATTTCAATATGTAAACTTCGAGCCACAATTCGACAATAAACTTTGGTCACTGATAATAATAAGTTAATTTTCCTACATATGTAATTTGAATCATTCTTACGGTTGTCCAAAATTATACCATTGTTGTGACGTCAGCCTATTCATAAAAGTGTGGATTCCTTTTCATGAAACTACGCCGAGGAAAGCCTCCGGACAAATTATAATCCTATAGGCGTAACAACTTTTTAGTTAATTAGTGAACACAATTCGTACCTGCACCTGATTTTCAGACAGGTGCATGTGCTGCACGTCTAAAGATGCCTATCAATAAGAAACATTTCATAATATGGAAATCAATTGTAGTATTAAAACATTTATATCGAAACCCCAGTTCTATGCCCTATACTTAAAGCTTTCGGGTCCAGTTTCCTGTTAGATTAAATTTTCAAAGAAAAAGATATGGGTTCGGAGGTTTTTCAAATAAATATTCAGTCATTACAAAAAGGTGATATAATTATTCATGCACAAATCAGTTTGAAAATAAATATTCAGACCCATATATATAAACGATTCAAATCTTAATTTTAAAAGGCTCTTTGAAGGGTCATTGATAATCCAATGTATTGAACAATGAGGAAATGAATAATTTAACTGTTCAAAAAAAAAGAAATTAACAACTGCATTTTGAAAATAACAGGAACTAAAACAGTCCTCAAAAATGAAACAATACAAAGTGCAAAACTACACACAATGCAAACGTAAACTGTCCTGTAATTTGATATTTCATAAAGTTCAGGTAGAATCCTTTTTTGAAAGTTCCAAAAAAACTTTTTTTAAAAAAAACAGCAATTTCATTTTCATATTTGATAAGAATTACATGTATCAGTGGTTTTTGTTTTCTGAACTACAAACGTGTTGATTTTAACTCGCGTCCCACGTGATAAGGTTTGTCAGTGACCTGCCTAAGGACGGTTGTTCTCTCCGGGAACTGACGCCGCGATATGACTGAAATATTGTTTAATGTGGCGTTGAACACAAATCCAACAAACAAATATAATAAAAACAAAATAACTTTATGTATTCCAAATTAAACTAGGTTCAAAGTTGAACACAGATCATATTCATTCATATTAATGCACAAAGACATCTCATTTATTTATAATCTTCTTAACCTGATTACATGACCACCTTTAAATGCTGGATATTTTATGTACCGGTACAGTATCATTTGTGTTAGGATATTGATGAAGTAATGTTATGAAATGGCTTTGGAGATATCATTGTTGATATTTTATATCACGAAATCATGATAACTATATCTTTTAATAACAATTGTTAGTAAGTGTCATCTTTTTAGAAATCGCTGTGTTCCGCGGTGATTATCCGTGCCAATATATGTTTTTTATTTATTCTTTATTCATTTCATTATTTCGTAAGATTTTGTTGCTAATACAGCATATAGTTTTAGTACTGATTTTATATCTTCACGTTTCTGCAACTGACTTAGCCATACGCATTAAAGACTTGACCCCGTTTTATACATCAGACATTGTTCAAAATATAAGTCTATCAAATAATGACAATGTTTATATATATAGAAAATTTTGATATGCTGTATGTACATTTTAAGGAGTAAGCTCTCATCGGTAACATAAGAACCAAAACATAGGAAGAAAATCGAAAAAGTAAGATAAATCCAGCGGTGTGGATAACTACACTTTTCAATATAAACTTTTCTGTTTTTCAGTTCTTAAGAATAGAAAACACCCATACGATATAAGTCATCAGGTGTCGCTACTGTTCAGGGTGATTAATTTTGTAAACATTTAACTGAAACCATAGAGTTAGCCATAATAAGTGATTACAAATCAACCAGTCATACAATAACTGCTTCACAATTAGTGTTATAAAGTGTTAATTGTCATG
>JAULBM010349421.1:0-12215 GCA_032357055.1 Geukensia granosissima | reverse complement strand
CAAAATATTCACGAATATAATGACAACCCATGTTAAAACGACAATAAAGTATGGCTCCCAAGAATTATTTCTTAATTATAGCAATAAGAAAAATGCATGAAAATGATAACTTAATTTACCATCAGGTGGAAATTTTAGAAAATGACCCCAAACAAAAGTGTTACAACAAAATAATTTACATTTATTATTTAGCTAACATGGCTTATTACTTCTGTTTCAAACACTTCCGTAGCACCCGAACTCACCCTAGTTATTGTAGGGTTCGTCTTCCTCTAGCTCAGGTTTTAGTGTAGTAATGTGCGTACTATGTTTGCCTTTCGGTTTTTTTTTGTTGGCCACAGTCTTGTCTGTCTTCTGATTTAACGATTTCTGTGTAATATTGGTATCTTCGGGGTTTTTTTTATAGCGCATATTTTGGTGTGTTTTTTCTTGGTTTAGTAGATTTTTTGTGTATCATTACATTTTGGTAGGTGGTAGGTGATTGCTGTCATTTCCTCAGATAGTCCGTGTTTATGTGATTCTTATTGATTAACGCTTTTGGCAATGTAGTAAGTTTCATTAATTCTATGTTTTCATTTCTAGGGCTGATCCTTCCATCTCCAATGCGATTTGTTAGAAAAAAATATTGCATGCCAAATAGGGCAAATATTGTTTATATTTATTACTTTTTTGTTGACCTGAGCGTTTATATAACAATATAAATAGATTACATCCGGTAGCAACATCCGCAAAACGGAAACAATATTGACAGTGCGTATCTCGAATGACGTTATCCACCGAAATATTATTAACCCAATTAAAAAGTTTTTCGAATTGCCTCTAAACGTGGACTTTATAAAATACAATTTCAATTTCGGTGATTCCATGCGCCAAAGCTCCCATTTTATGAAAACTCAGTTATTATTCACAGAGAGAATCAGACCTCAATCATGTCAATATACTTGTACATATAAATAAATCGAATAGATAAGTCAATATATTTATTTAAATATTTTTTTATTTTGATATGTAACATTGGAACACGAAGACAAGATATGTAATAACATTGCCACCTGACTATTCTCAGTATGAAGTTTTGTTCAGATATTATGCACGGAAAATGAATGTAAAATATCAGGTAACTGCCTAAATAAATGTTAGTGAAAGTTCTTTGTGTTATGAACCATTTCAGCTTATATATGTCACATTTTATGTCTAGAATTATTTTCCTTCTAGAACAAATAGTTTGAGATTTCCACATTCCGTAACATTCAGGTAGTCATTTTAGGATTATCACATTTCGTAATATCCGGTTAAAGCTACCTCCTTCTAGAACGAAGAGTTCAGAATTACAATATTCCGTAATATCCGTATATTGTCATTTTCTTCCAGAACAAACAGTTTCACACCGGCTATAAAGTTTACCACATTCGGACACACAAACAGCATCCATAATGCTGACAAAATTGTCTAGGCCTGAATGAGTGGGAAAACATGGCCGTCGAATGCATTTCTCGTTATACTGTGAATTACACACATCACAATTTGTTTGAAACGTTAGCGATTTTGGCAAGACAATCGAACTGCACGCAAGCAGTATGAATAGGACATTTTGTAGAGGTATCTGTAAGAAAGCAAAACATGACTATATGAGTAGAATGCAGAATGGTTTATGTAATATTTTTTTAATTTGTTGCCATTTTTAAATCCTTGTAAAGATCGTTATGTGTTTGATAGATATAGAATACAGGACATTTTGTATCCTGTACTGCCTTTATCACGGAAAATATTCTGTGAGCCCGTAGAGCTGAAAATGCCACATTTGATCTATTTCATTTCAACGTATGACAACAAGACGTCGTTCAGTTTTATGAATGACGTCTGATCTATTTCATTCAAGAAAGGACGCACATGAAGACCAAGCACGCGACGTAAATGCTTGACAAGGTGACATATTCTTCACAACAAGCCGATTAATGTTTTATCTGTACTAGTAGACCCGTACAGGTAATTGCTGTAAATTACCGATAATAAGAAAGATCTGGAAACTTGGTAGTCGAATTATTACAGTCCAGTGTAGAATAGCCCTGTGAGAGATAAGAAGTGCATTGCCGAAAGAGACAAGACAAATTTGAATCAAACTAAAAGATAAAACGAAAACAAAAAGAACAAAGGCTTTGAATTCACGAACTTCTTTACAAAGCAGGAGTGGGATCAGGTGCTGAGGAAAAACAAATTTTTTTCAGATAATAGTTATCCTAGGGCCTGTTCACACTACCAAAGTTAATTCAGGTCAACTTAGCTAAATGTTGCTTAAGTTACATTGCTTTTAAAGTAGGCTTAGTAAATTAGGATTCAACTGTAGTGTTAACGCAAAATGTGGATTCAATATGCGTCATATAATTAGTAATGTTATTTAAACCGTCTGGGGACATTTAAGCCAATGTTTGGTTATAATGTTCATACTTGCCATTATTTTTGGTCCATTTTTTTACATGTCACAAATCTGTACAGATTGAAATGACAATAAAATTATTTTGATTTGTTATTTTGGTTTCTGGGGGTTCAAGTTTAATCCGGATTAAATTAAGCCTAGTGTTAACAGGCTCCAAGAGAACAAACGCAAAACAAAAAAAAGAAAAACAGGAGTGCGGATCCAAATCTTAAAAGATCATGGTATATAAAATAACATTTTTAAGTGAATCAAAACGATCACCAAGAGCCCAATATTCACTTTTCTCTTTGTATAGCAATTTTACCATCACACACCGTTCAAAATCTAAAGTAGTCCCACTACATTTGTTTGAAAAAGTAACTCTTGTATGCCATGTAACAACATTTTAACAACCAAAGTAATATAAGACATACCACCAAACATTTTTTACAGTCTTAAAATTAGGCTACCCGCTCGCTTATAAACTAGTTGATTATTTTTATCGTTTCAGTTTTAGCACTTTTTAGAAATGTTTTGTCATTTGATCAGATTTTAAATAAAAATGCATCACTTGCTCCATAATTTACTGAAAATAACACAGAAAGATTACAAATTGTCTTTTTCGCTGAAATTTTTGGTCTAAAACCAATAATTTGCCATTTGAAGTATAAACTAAAATTAAAATCTTTTGTCCATTGAAGCTACTTATATCGCAAAAGCACGGAATTCGTAATAGATTGTTGTGACTTTAATAAAGTGTGAAGCTAAAACATTTGCTTTTAAGTAAACATAATAATGATTAAATTTTATCAACAACTCACCATTTTAGCTACCAAAGCCTTTGACCTGAGTGGTCTGAAACTTCTGATACATGTTTGTTTAACAGAATACCAACATCCGATTGGTCATCCTCAAACGGATAAACTGACAGTTTGTATATTAAAATGTATGTTCCGAATGACCTCATTTGTACGTAAGAATAGAAACCACAACATACATTCTGTCGGAAGTGAATGATAGCCTATATTTAAAAGGATTGTTGTTATCGTGTTGCAAACAAAGGCCATCATAAGCCCTCGGATCAAGACCCACTGCGAGATTTTGGTTACTCGGGTTTATACAGCATTAATTTCAATTTTGTTATATAGATGATGTTCTTTCACTGAACAATGCATGATTCGGTGAGTAACTGCAACTAATCTACCCAACTGTGCTGAAATTAAAGACACAACAGACACTTCCAAGTCTGCTTCATACCTCGATATTTATCTTGAAAACGACAATGAAGGAAAGCTTCACACAAAACTATACGACAAACGTGATGACTTTAACTTTCCTATAGTCAACTTCCCGTTCATTGGCAGTAAAATTACAGCTGCACCAGGCATATGGTATATACACCTCTTAGCTCACACGTTTATCAAGAGTATGAGTCCATTTCAGCAATTTCTAGACAAAGCTTGGTCGTTGACGCAACGTTCGCGGCAATTCGTTATCGTCATGCTCAATCTCAAGTGTTGTCTGGATTAACCGAGTGTGTGACGTTTGTCCAAAAGAAGGCAGGCGTCTTTATTTATAGTGTTTATAATTCCATATATCATGATAAGAGATGTAGAGATCATGATGCTCTTAGTCCATTTATATGTTTTTTGCCAATTAGATAGCCTTGTTTTAAGTAGGACAGGAATAATTTATTTAAAATTCCAATAGGGCAAAAGATAGGCCTGTACAAAATTGTCAGTGTTTTCTTTTAATTAAGCAGAAGAAGTGAAAATTTTATTACTTAAACATGTAACTGTTTAATTTCTCCATTTTCTTAAAAAATAAATTTTGAAATGAAGTTAAAACACACTTACTTGTATGGTGACAAGAACATTTTCAACAAAAAATCCACAAAGTTTGAATAAGCATTAGGAGTATGTAATAATAATTTGATATCCATTATATGACAAGTCAGATTTGATTTGTATTAATATCAATTAATATCAGAATATTTCAATTTTTTGGGGGGTTTCATTTAAGGTGAGCTCAAATACAAACCAAGATTTAAACTATTTTCTCCTGTTTATAGATAATGTTTTAAAGAATATTATGAACATGGCCTAAATTTGATGTTAAATTACACATTCAGTTTTTTCCTCAAGTATATGGCTTTTTTCATTGCATTTAATTTTGTTGGAAATAGTTTCAATTCGAATAATAACATCAATAATTTCATTTCAAAATTATTTCTGACAAAATTAACACTAAATCTTTATCAGAAATGGAAGCTTGTCATTTTAGTTTCGAGTAATAATTCGCTGAAAATTACAGAAATATTACATATTTCCTATGAGCCAATCAGATGCCTATATTTTGAAGCTAAAAATACGGCCAAAAGCGTAAAATCTGTGAAAAAAAAGACATTTCTAGTCCAGAAATAACACGAAAATCTGAAAACAAAAAGACAAAAAGAAAACAAAAAGTAAGAGTAGCTTGGTCTTCTCAGATGTGTTTTCAAAAAAGGGGTTGACAAGTGCTATTTAAGTGCCTGTCCCAGACACATTACCGGTCGTGAAGAACATTTTATCATATATTATGATTTCTAAATCTGGAACATGTCAAATCGTTTCAAATCGCGAAGGAACTACTATTTCAAAGAGGAATACAGTCAGGTGTTCCTAACCGGAATGCGCCCTTTGCCCTTTGGTTTGTGCAATGATTAAAAATGATTGAAAGATACCAAAATGGCAGACGGAATTCGTTAGTCATAAGACTGACAAGACCATGACCAATGAAAGGCACACATCAGTATACAAAACACTGCACAGAAAACTTTAAAATGCTTAGTAGCAATAAGCCTATGGAAAAGAGGGTAGGCTAAGGTGCTTTGTATCAATAAGAAGCCTCTGCTTCAAATATGTCGTGTAACTCGCTAATAAAGACAAGACAAGACAAGATAACTTAGGCACACATCTTGGTGCTACAAGAGGATCAAAGCTGGTGGTCAGGAGCTATCAAAATAGTAGCCATAATCGGTATAGGAACATAATAGAGCTTACGAGAGTGGGAAGATATCCGTTTGTGATATGGTCAGTTTGTGACAGTTGATCAATTTATGATGGCGTCTATCAAAGTGCATGACGACTTAAATGTTTCCACCGAAAATCCTTGGTTGAGTAGCTTTCTTGCAAGTAGCAACCCTCTATCCTGAAAATCCTGATAGAAATTAGAAGCCCTGAAGTTTAGTATCAACTGAGAGATAAACATTTAATCAGCAGGTGCGACTGGATTGTTTCTATACAGAAAGTTCGAAATCTCTATTGTTTTGGTACAGTCAAAATCTAGTTGTAAGTCTACATCTAATTGTAAAGGAGAAGAAATTTAAGGTATCTTCACTGTATGAAATGAATCCTGTTAGGGTAAAAAAATTGCTACTTGGCTGAGAGTTCCCGATGGGACTCATAGTATAACAGCAGAAACGTTAATTTAATGATAACAAACAAAGATATTATAAAATAGGAATTCAAATTCGACGCACTGTATGGCCATTTTGATGACTCACAACTCGTCAGCAGTTTCAAATGCTAGACATTCTATTAAATATAAAATGACAATGTTATAAAATCTACATTTGCAATAAACTCATAATTTGAATATAAATTTGCAAAATAAATTAAATACAGGGTAAAATAATACTCAGACATTTTTGTAATGCTGTGCAGATATGATCATTTCCAAATCCTACGGCGAAATATCATTTTCCTGAACTTGGACTTTCTGCAGTCGAAATATGAGTGCTTTGCTTTTGTCACGTGCGCCCATTTTGAAATGATTCTGTGCAAGAAGCATTTTATCACCATTTGAACTGATGCACAAATTCCAAGGCCATTCAAGGCCTTCTTGAATTAAACATCCATCGAATCTACCATCTTTTCCATTAATTTGAATGACTGTTTTCTGATCTAACACTGCGATTAAAATTTTGTTTCCATGGAAAACCACGCCTCGTGGTAACCTTATTTCTTCGTGTGTGAAAGCCCAGAGTTTAAGACCGGAAGTTGTCATACAAATGACAGATCTGTTTGGATAGCCATCACGTGTAACGACAATTCGCTCAGCAGAACCGTCTAATGCTACAAATTTCAAATTGTTAACATGCATGTTAATCGTTGCCTCTGGGTTCCAAATGCTGCTGTGGCGCTTAAACACGTAAACTGTTGAATTGGAACAACAAGCCAGTTTTCTGTTACTGTAGGAAACTGCTGAACATCTGTCACCGACAGCCAATATTTCTCCCGCGGTTATCTTTTTGTTTTTTATATCGATTTTTTCATGCTTTATTCGTGACGTTTCTGGGAGACAAACAACTAATTCTTTGTCTGAAATAACGGCAATGTCACCAGGGGAAACAGAAAATTTGGTCATTGCCAGAAATTTGTATGATTTGTCAAACAATTTCATACACTTATTAAAGGAGTCGGTCATTATGATGTGTCCGGATGCCAAAAAAGCAGCGCCTTCAATTGTACTTTCTGTCTGTTTGTCAACAGCCGTATTGAAATCCCGTAGAAAACAAGCTTTAAAAACTCCTTTCGAATCGTTACGGGATATTTTGGGCAATAATTTAGATTCATCTAGATTTAATCTTGGAACCTCATTCTCAATTTCTGGTTCATCTTCTTCTGCAGTCGTTCCAACTGACACCATGGAAGTTGCTCTCATTGGAGAGACATGAGCAACTTCAACTCCAACTCTTTTAGATCTTGAAGTATTAATCACACCTGCTAATTCTTCCTCGTCTTCAGCAATCGCCTCGAGTGTTTTAGGAATAACTTCATTTGATAACCCTTGGTGTGCAGGTTTAGCGACCTTGCTTCTGACCTTCTCCATTGATAATGATCCAATGTTGATGGCCTCCGCTAAAACTTTTTCAATTTCCCTGTTAGCTATATATTTAATTTTGATGTCGGTTAAATTTTGAAGTAAATTACTGATTTTTTCCTCACGCTCTTCATACGATTTTAAATGTGAAATGTACTTTTCTACAAAGTTTATCGGATTTTTTATATCATCAGTTTTATTCAATTGTTTTACGGCCTCGGTAGCGTCCCTTATTATTTGATGACAGAGATTAATTTCCAGTTGAATAAGACCAGATTCTTTATGCTTTATCTCAGCCATTGCATCAAGCACTTTCGTTTCCATTTGCGAGAAAAATTCGTTAAATTGGGTTTTCATTTCCGTGATTTCCAGTTTAATATCCTCTTCTCTGCTTTCAAGCGACTCAATCTGATCCTGTCGGTTGTTCAGAACCTTTTCTGTCTCCGCAATTTGTGACGTCATATCAGCGGTAAGTGTTGCAATATTTTCTTTACGCTTGGTTACGGCCTCCGTTAAAGAGTTGACACGTCGACAAGACTTGTGCGACTGTGTAGAGCAAAGTGAACAAGCAAATATTTCATCCTCTTCACAAAAGAACTCTACTTCTTTATCGCTATGACGTGGGCAGGAAAGTGAGGAGGTATTTTCGGCCGTATTGATAGCTTTCAAAATGTTAGATAGTGCTTCATTTGTTGGTAACATAGCAGACCAGTCTTCAGGTCTCTGACCAATGAATTCGGAGAGAATTGTCTCTTTTTTGCAGAGTGGACATTCAAATCCCTTCGGTTTGTTAATAGATTTGACATGGTCGACAATATAATCACTGATACAGTTTTTGCAGAATGTATGTAGACAGACAATGGTCTTTGGGTCATCAAAGTTATTTTTACACAACGGACATGTCAAATGTTCTCTGGCAGCTTTCAGTGCAGTAGCCATTTTAGACTGAAAAGATTAAAAGGAAAACTAGACATGGTATCTATAATCAAGGAATTTGTTGAATCAAATAGAGCGAGTATCTAAATTGCAGTGCATGTAATACTTGAATGATTTTAAGTGGTTGTCTCTACCGTCGGCTTCATATGTCGGTTTGTTTTTGATTTGAGTACTTATTTACTATGTTTTTATCTAGGATTTTTTATTTTTGATTTTTACTCTACTGATGAGAGGTTACTCCTTGAAATAAAGATATAGCATACCAAAGTTCAGCATATTTATTCAACATTGGCAAATTTGTATTTCAGTATTTCTTTTATTATATTTGGACATCAGATTTGATTTGTCTTAGTTCTTATGCTACTGATGAAATGCGACTCCTTGAAAAGTACATATATCATACCAAACTTCACCACATTTTATTCAACATCGGTAAACCTGAATTTTGAAACCACTGGCGTCCATACCTTTGCTGTTGAAATGATTGATTGTTGGTTGCTTAATGTCTAGTGGCAAATATTTAACGAATATTCTGGAGACAACAAGTTCATCAATTATCAATATCGAAAAATGGGATTGGAAGAGACACAAAAGGGCAACGGTTTTTGACTGCCACTGGAAAAAGGGAGTGCTACGAAGGATCATTAAATTTAGCCTTTTGTAGCGGCATAAACCTACTATTTTTCGAAAACTACAAAAGGGGTCTTTTACGTGCAAGGAGCTTGGCACTCTCCAAACACATCACCCACTATGGTTTACGGTCAGGCTCTCTGTATTATAACCTGGCAACCCCCTCCCCCCAACGAGAGGGCCTCCCCTATCCGAAACCTGGGGTTCGCGCAGGCTCAGCTCTGTGGGTCGAGCCCTTGAGCCCGCTCTGGTACCCATCTCTGCTTTTGGAACAGAGGTCCCTGGTGTTATTCATCATATTCACCAGTCCAGTGGTAAGACTCTTATCTGACATGAAATTTATCAAAGAATACTTAACAGAAATTTGTTATTGTATTTGTTTAAATTCTAAAGCTCTAAAAATACGCAAAGGCTTCGAAATGTGTTGTCCTTAGTAGTTATCGCTAACTACCTACTATAAATATTGAAAAGGGAAACAAGTCATGGTATCTATAATGAAGGAATTTGTTAAATTAAACGGAACAAGTATATAAATTCCAGTGCTTGTAATGCTAGAATAGTTTTAAATTGTTGTGACTACCGTCCGATTCGGCTTCATATTTCGATTTTTTGGATTTGGGTACTTATTGACTATGTTTGTAACTAAGATTTTCTATATTTGGTTCTAATTCTACTGATAGGAGTTACTTCTAGAAATAAATATATAACAAACCAAAATTAACATTAGTAAATTTGTATTTAACATTGCAAAGTAACGCATTTTATTGGTGTTCTTAATCTTTAATGCAAAATGTTTTCAACAATGAACCATAATTCCAGTTTCGACATAAAAGACATAAGTTGTTTTCGAAACTTTTTTTTAAACCCCATTCAGGCAATCAATAGCGTACAATGCGTGAATGAGTTGACGGGGTATGCCAAAGGTTTACCCATCAACCTTTGCATAGGAGATTGGTTGAAAATAGGAAAAATAGCACGGCTAAGTTGTAAGGTCTTCAGGATTACTAATGTTGCAAAGTAGGAGATCCTTTATAAAGAGACCAACTTTTATATCTCGGTCAGTTTGTTTCTGTTCTAAAATGGGAGCTCAAGTTAAAAGAAAAAATCACGGCCCCTCTTGCCATCCCCCTTGAAAGTCAACTAGTTCTTGATTAAACAGAAGTTTTCTCAATGAAATTCTTAGCCGCCACTTTGACAAATATCTTCTACGATGTAAATTGAAAAAGTTATCAAATATTGGTAATCAAGATTAAGATCAAACAATACCAAAATCATTGTGTGTCATGTTTTAAAATACAAAATTACTAATGTTAAATAAATATGGAAAATTTAGGTATGCTATATGTACATTTCAAGGAGTAACTTCTCATCAGTAGCAGTAGACCGAAACATAGAAACATTGCAAATCACTGTCGATAATGGATATTAAGACAAGACGGAAACATTCTGCAAATTATTTTCCTAAAGTCTTATTTCAGACTCAACAAGAACAAATAGGGTTTGAATGTCCTTACCGTATATCAAGTTTAAAATCACACTCGATTGACAATTTTGAGAACATACTAAATATATTTTATAAAGACGTGTATATTTATCAATATTTTTATGAAATATATATTTTATATTTGAAAAAATAACGAATACACACTCTATTAATTAACAAGATCTTACTTTCTGATGTGTTCAGTAATCTCGTCTGTGGTCTCAATAAAACAATAACAATAAATGTAGATAATTAATGTAGATACACGTTGGTGATTGCATTGTTATTGTGCAAATCATGTGAAAAATATTAAAAGGAAACACTAACACTATATGTTTTGTTTTAGTTGAATAACATTTAGAACACAAATGTTAACATTTTTAAAATACTTGTCGATTAATTTCTGAAATAGACGGCAATGATATCTTTCTGTTTTTGTTTTGAATTTTGGACTTATTGTAGACGATAATTCCAATTACATTCCTTCAGCATCAAGGTTATTTAATTTCATTATACAATCAACATACTTTTGATAGACAACCGAGATATTTAATTATGTGAAACTACAAATAAAGGGTATGGTGTAAATATACACGACACAAACATCTCATATATCCAAAGTAAATTCAAGCAAAGGAACAGCGCCTTGATTGCTGTTCTTCATCTCAAATTCACAGTGAAAAAACTCGGACGTACTTTTGTGTTTTAATCTTTTGGCAACGCAGAACATAAAATTATATAAATATCTGACTGTTTACATAGTTTTAGCTTATTGCACGACTGTTTCTGGATTTTAAGAATTGCATGCGCTTATGAGTGCAGTATTCTACGAAGGGAAATATTCATAAATATTTTAGAGAAACCACTTTTATTGTATAACAATTTAAAAAAAACTCTTGGAATATGAAAATGAAGAGATATGGGGCAAATATCAGAGAAACTAGACCCCAACTACGAGAAAAAACAAAGGAATTCACAAATCTATAGGTCTCCACAAGGCCTTCAACAAGGGTAGAAAACCATTCCTTGTAAAAAAACTCTTAATCGTCCTAAATAAAACACGTGTAAAATAATATCGCTCTTACCTGAATATTATCAAAAAATTTCCAATGTTTTGGTTCTAATGTAACTGATGAGCGGTTATAAATAGCATATCAGACTTCATCATATTTGTTCAACTTTGGTAAACCTTTATTTTGCACTAGTTCAATGAGGCAGAATGTTGCTCTGTAGCCTAAAAGCAATGAAATACAAACGACTAAAACTTGATTGGAAAATGGACAATGGGGTGGAGGTCTTTAAAGAGGTGAGAAACTGCTTATCCTTCCAGCCTACCACCTGTGTTCGCCCTCGGTTCATGATTTTGGTGGGTCCGCATTGTTCATAGTCGTATGTTGTTTTTTGTCCATAGTAGTATGTATGTTTGTTTCATGTTCAGCACGTGTTATATTTCGTCACGTCCATGCTCTCGAGATTGTCGTGTCTGTCGACTTTCCCCCCTGATCATTCGGTTTTTTTTTCGCGATCCTTAAATATAACTTTATTCAATAAATATAGAATAAGGACATTTTGTATCTTAAATAAAATTCACAAGCCCACTTGTCCGACTTTTCTGCCATTTGTATCAAACATTGTTTAACAGAAATTTGCTGCATTTGTTAAAATTCTAAAACGGACGTGATTATTTTATCGTGATAAAGTCAGTTCAATTTAAGCAATATCCTCCATCAAGAATCAGTCAAATCTAAAATTCCACCATATATTAAAGATAAATCTGTACCAATCATTTCATATACCTATACCACACCTATTTCAACCAAGATTTTCAACTACAAACACGTGTTGAAGAATCTCAGCATGGACGACTACAAGTCTAAACCTCCGGACTGC
>JAULBM010349410.1:0-12215 GCA_032357055.1 Geukensia granosissima | reverse complement strand
CTGTTAATTAATAAAACTGTCATTAATTTTCTATGCTTAATTTTTTACAACAGAATGCTAAAAGAAATTACCAGCATGTGGAAGAAAAAAAAATTGGCCTGTAACCTACTGGGTAAAACACGTAAATAGAACAATGAACCTAACAGTAACCAATCAGACATGATACCTTTAGGGAAGTGCAAATGTTTACCTGAAACAGTTTCCAGCAAAAACATTCTTTCCATTTGGATATTCCCAATTTATCACAGCAGGATAACATACATAATTTGTATATTCTGTAAGATATGTCTCCCCTTATGGTAAGAATCTTAATATAAAGCTTACAGTGAAATTTGGGAGTTATCTTTTTAAATCCTTACTTGAATAACCATGACATCACTTTTTAAATGTATTTTATAATTGTCTATAGGCATATTTTTAGTTTTTGGCAGATGAGAAGATAACAATTTTCTCTGTTTCTCAAATTAAACCTAAGAAAAGGGAGAGAAATTTTACACACCCCAATAGGTGGGAAGACCGAATAATTCCCTAGAGTATAATTTCCAGTACTTATCTACATTAGGGCAGTCACGTCGACAGAATAAGCCTTGGTGTATTTTATCCGACATGTAGAAATAAAAAAGAAATCCGGAAACTTTACACCAGGAATAAATCTACGCTTACACTAACACTGTCCACATTTACAGACCGAAAACGACTCATTAGTAGAATAAGGATAATGTAGCTAAAAATCCTGTGATTATTATATTTATTGCATGACAAAGACAAATTGAAAAAAAAATTTTTATCATGGTTTTAAAAAGTTTTAACTCGTTTATCTGATTCTTTCTGGAAAACAAATCTATAAATAACACCTCCATACAGGCATAAAAAAACATCATTTAAATCATAACTTCTCAGAAACTCATAACTACAGGAATCTTACCAGACAATTTCTACAGAAATGATTTAGTTGGGTGGTTAATAGGTATATAATATTGAGACAATACTATATTGATACATCAGGGACACAATAAGATCTTATCAACACTGATGATTAATTGTAATGTTATAAGTTCTGACAGTGGTAAATATTGATTCTTGTGTCTCCAAGGCTTGCATGTGAGGAAAGTCTGTCGACTTGACTGGAGTGAATTAACCTTGTTTAATATTGTCAGCTTCTGAGTTTGTTTCTTGCAAACTTTTGCCAATAAATTATGCCATTCACGAGGTTGTTGTAACAATTTCTTTTCCCAGCACAAATTAAGTTTATCATACCATAACTGTTATTTTAGTAATGAATGTTATATTTATTTTTGTTTGAGTTACAGAGCTCTTTGTTTAACATTAATTAAAGAGGAAATCTGAATTATTTTCATGTACTAAAAAGATTATCACTTCTGAGTCTCAAATCTTTAAAAAACAAGAGCAAAGTCGGCTCTGGACCTGCGTCGCTCGCACTTATTCGATAAACATATAAGTGAACAGCACTTCCAGCATGGAATTATTGCAATGATTTTGATGAGAATATCGGAGGTTTCCAGTATAAAAGTATTTCTGCATTGGAGTAAATTTAGGAGGAAAATGTCCATTTCCCCAAAAAAGTCCCATGTCTCTGTAATGACAAATCTGAAATTAGAAAAAGCCCAAAGGATATCAGGCATCATCATTCCCAACAATATACCAAAATTTGAAAAAAATTGGATAACACGTTTTTGAGTTAGTGTAAGACATATCAGAAAAAAGTCAATTTCGCGCAAACAAAGTCCTATAACTCTGTAAGGTCAAATCTGATATTTAAAAAAAAAAACGAAAGGGAACCAGGCATCATCATTCCCAACAATATACCAAAATTTTAGAAAAATTGGATAAAGCATTTTTGAGTTAGTGAATGATGATTATGATGGATGGACAGCCACAGTCAAGCAGCTAGTAGACCTGTTTCTCCTTCGGCGACACAGTTAAAAACAATTTACATTGAAAAATGTTTTTGGACTAATTCTATCCATCCATTAAGTTAATTGAACAATTTTCAAAAGAATTTAATAAATGTTGCAAAAATGCTGAATTCTACTGTTAAGGAAAGAAAATTTCATTTGGCAGCTGAAAGAAAATCGATGAGACTTTGGGATTATATTTTAAAAAATTCTTAATATTATTAATTTCTTGCTCAGATTTTTCCCTGGACAAATATTAAGGCAATTTAACCTTTCATCACCTCTTTCCATATATGGTAGAAATCCTGACTGCAGTCAACAACATAACCAAAAATGGAAATGTTTTCTTAATTTGTATAAAGTTACAAAATTACAATTTAGAAAGTTCCAATTTTTATTTTTATACAAACTCTAACCATCAACTGAGTTTATTGAACAATTTTTCAAAAGAATTTAACACATTTTGAAAAAATGTTGAATTCTATTGTTTAAATTCATTTGACTGTTGGAAAAAATCAGAGCATAGAAAACTGATGAAGCTTTTGGTTTATATTCTAATTTACCATATTTTTACACATTTTGAAAAAATGTTAAATTCTATTGTTTAAATTCATTTGACTGTTGAAAAAAATCAGAGCATAGAAAATTGATGAGACTTTGGGTTTATATTCTAATTTACAATGTCTTTAATTTCCATGCTCAGATTTCCCCCAACAAATATTAAGAGTTTTAAGGCTATTTAACCTTTGATGACCTCTTTCAATATATGTTAGTAATCCTAACCTCATCATCAAGAGCCATTTGAATATAAATTCAAACAACCTAACATCTTCTGGTACCAGAAATACTAACTCTGACATAAAGGGAAGCAAAGAATCCAGGTCACAACAACCAACTTATTTTGTTGTTGGATGCTTACCAGCTCATCAAGGTCTATATATTTATAAAAGGCAACACTATCCTTCGACTTCTTAATGCCACAGATATGTGTTCTGACTTGCAAAATGATGCAGGGGGCACCCCATTTATCTGGTTAAAAATTTGCTTCAAAGACTGCTGTTAAATAATGCATACAGTTACTGCATTTCTGCAATAAATGTTCTGTATAAAGCATGCTTCATTTACAAGCAATCAATTACACTGTCATTTGCAGTGTTCAAACATTTTATGGTAATCAAAATCTGAATTATTCCAAGTTGCTCAAAGTCTATACATAACTAATTGTGACAAGAAAGCCTGACAGATGTGTTTTATAAAAAGGTTATTGGATTATCACATGCAAACAGAAAACAAAAATGTTAACAATTATTATAGTTCCAGAAGGAATAGTTTTGATGAGAAATTAGAAGATTTGAATAAGACTTAAGATATGTGCTAAGTCTCACAATGTAAAAAAATTATTTAAAAAAAATGCTGAATAAGAATTAAGATATGTGCTTAGTCTCAAATTGTAAATAATTATTCAAATAAATGCTAAATTAGACTTAAGATATGTGCTAAGTCTAACAATATTTATTCAAGTGAATAAAAAAAGGTCAACCAAAAGGGGTCAATAGACAAAGCAAACATTAGAACATAATTGTGCAGACCACAAACCTCAGAAACTCATTTTTTTGAAAATTTTTCTTTTGCAGTTAGTCTACATAAAATTCTAACTTTAATTCTGCTTTATTTTTCTGATACAACTTACAATAAACCTTTGGGGTTATCTAGGTGAATTTACATTTTACACAAGTGACAAAAATGACATCTCTGAATAAAAAAGTGATGCCACGACACAAAAGTTGAAAGTTATGTTTGTAAAACTTTAGAACAATTACTATCATTTATAGGTGTTTGAATTTATCAGGATTACACTTTCTCAAGTTAATGTAACGCACATTTGTTGTCCCCCTAGTATCTATCTTTGAGATGAAAATCAAGATGAAACATCGTACATTGGGGTATATGTTGTTACCCTAATTTCAGCAATAACATAGAAATAAAACTGAAGAACATTTACCAAACCTATGTGTTAATCGAATTCACAAGTATATATGGCAGGGGTATGAAAGGCATCTAATTGGTCCATGAATATAATTTATAACTTTGTTTTTCAATAAAAACATCTTCTTTTGCTATGCTCTTGTTTGAGTGCCATTTCAAAAGTTGTTTGTCACCATGCAAAATCTATTCCTAAGATAGGCTGCTATGGGGACATTTCCCCATGGTTTATATAACTCCTAAAACCAGAACATTTTTCAACACATACACCAGCAGTTAAGGTGTTTACTACCTGATAATATAAATATGCATACTGATAAAAAAATTATTTTAATGATGATTTGTTAAGAAGTTAGAACAATGTCCAGAAAATAATTATTTTTAACCAGTACAAGACCTTAAGACTTTTTTTATAATAAACATTGAAAACATGAAAAATTTGTCCACACCATAACTGGCATATTTTGTCTTATTCCAAACCATTGGTAGACAATTCAAAGACACACTATGATATTCAATGACCATGAGCTATAAACAAGACAAGGATATGAAACTTTTGTAGTCTTTTTCCTGATATACAGATCATTTTACCCTATCAATTGACCAAATCAGACAATCAGGAAAACAAACTATAATTTTGACCAACAATTACTTCTTCTCTGACCGGAATACAAAGTAGATGTTATTGAAGCTTTAAGTGGAACTAAATACTTTAGGAAATTATTACTGTAGCAAGAAAAAGAATAAATTGGGGATAATAATGTAATCAATATAAATCCAGACAATCTGAGGTCATCCTTTTGTATCCATGATTTGGTTATGGTAAATTCAGTACATGAATGTTGGTCTCTAATAAAGTTAGGCGAATATGTGACAGTTCAACATGGATTTCTATGCATTCAAATATGTGATGGTTGAAAAAAAATTCATATGCATTTGTTCTGAAGGCATGAATTAGATGTAATTTCAAACAAAACATAAAAATTCAAATAAAAAATTTTAAAAAAGTATTTAAGGAGAGAAAATAGATCTGATGATAACATAAACCTCTGCAATCAAAACTTTGAGACCATCACCTAAAAAATTCCCTTATTTCTAAGAAAAAAAGGACAATTTCTCATGACGGTAAATGTGAAATTCACTGTAATCAAACTTCAAATTGTGTCGCAGCATTGTCAATTAAGTTTGAAAGATTTTGCTAACACTGTATAATATGACCAGATTCATGACATTGCTTTTCTGTTTTATAAATTTTAAAGAAATGAGGAGTCGGTTGCCTCATAAAATTTTCAGTTTTGGGGTTGCAATTAAGGCTTAGTTCCCTCTTGTACCATCTCAATAAAACTGCAAAATTTGGATTCTAATAAATTATTGATTGATTGTAGTAAAAATAATATTCCTCTTAATATCTTTTTTTCCATGTCAAACTCATAATGAGAATGACAAATCAAGAAAGAACAGAAAAATCAAGTATTTATTGGTTTCCTCATGATCTGATAGGCCATGTTGTGAAGGCAAAACAATTTCACAAAATAATATATTCACTTTTATGACAAACATATAATGAAAATAATAAATCAGAAAAGACAGAAAAATGAATTTTTCATTGGCATCATCCTAAGCATTGCCAAGATATTTTCTGCTGCTAGACCAAAATTTGCTCAAAGTAGTAAACTATTACGGGATCAATGAAAATGTCACTTTGGACAATTTATCTAATACAACATAAAGCTCTTAGACATTGAAGCTGTCAAAGGAAGTTTATGGTTTTAATCAATTAACAAAGGTTACTCTCTATAGTACCAGAATAATTTTATGAAACATGCTCCACTCTCTGGGAAAGGACAAAGTATGATCAGGCCCTTATTTGGTCCATCAATGGGAAAGAAGTATATTATTGGCTAATTTTCATGTCACAAAGACAAGAACTTAAATTCTGTCAATAATCCAAAATTTTTGTCGATTTTCTTATATTTTTAACTAAAAAATATGTGTGGGTGCCAATGGAGACCAAATTGATATTGATACTGAATGTAGACATATTTTGTAAAATATGAGACAACATTATGAGGTTAAAAAATTTGTCAGTAAATCCTGTCATGAAATGTTTGATTATTATTACATTATGCTGCCTCATATTTCAGAATCATTGCATGATTTTCATTGAAGTTGGCCAAAAAAGGTGCTTTACCTTGTCCTTTTGAAAGACATCCTGAACACCTATCTGTGTTTCAACCAATTAGGTGGAAATGAAACAAATGATGGGCTTATATAATTGTTTACAAAATGTAGCCAATTTAGGTTGCTTTCCATTTATATATTAAACATATCAAACGTTACAACTTGCTTAAACATGCCTTTAATGAACAAGTTTATAATCATTTGGGATACCCACAACTGAAAAGCTTGTTTTTTTTGGTTTTTTTTATTTGTTTTTTTTTTTTGGGGGGGGGGGGGTCCAAATTGCCTAACTTGCATCCTTCTGAATAGAAATTTAACTTCTTATTTCACCAGCAAAGTTGTTTGCAAAATCCACCACTGGCTATTTAGATGTCAAAAGTTTTGTTTCTCACTGACACAGTGAAGCTTGTCTAAATTACACACCTTTTGTTCAGATTATACAGGTGCCCAGTGTAGACAGGTCACAACATAAATATACATGAAACTATGTAGTATACATTTAACCGGAGGTTCAGGAGGTTGATCTGTAAAATATATTTCCAATTTTGCAATTAATGCCAATAAAAATCAGTCAAAAAATGTCTAGAAATTTATAAGATATTGTCAAGCCTGGGGCACTTCTGTAACATATGACAAATAAGACAAATTTATTTCTGCCACAGTGGGGAATTGAAAATTAACCAATAACTGACTCAAATATTTCTAAGACTTTTACTGGACTCCAATTAACACAATTATATGCCTCTAGTGACGATTGGAAAGAGTACCATTATCCATCAGATAGAATATAATTACTTTTTTACACCGTGAGAAAATGTCTTGCTGATTTTATTTCTCTGTAATTGTGAGAAATACAAAGACTGAGGTATCAAATTATACTTGGTAAAGAACACTTGTCATAAGGATGGTAGGAGTCAAAAGTATTGAAGAATTCTTACTTGAGGAAAACACTTCTGAAAAAGGATGAATTTTAGGTGGACTCTCATTAAGTGGCATAGTTAAAGCAGTGATGAGTTACAAAATGACATGCTGACATAGAAAAAAGTGTTTTACAAAAGAAATATTGGCTTTTCTGATTAGACTATTGGAAATAAAAGAATCGTGGATTACAATGATTACACAACAGACCATCATCAATTGATGTCTTTGTTGACAATATTCCTTATTTACATCTGAATTATAACCGGGGAATTAATTTGACAGAAAAGGAAAAGGAAAAGGAAGCTTCCTGATAATGCTTACAGATGTAGAATTTGTATGCTTAATAAGTTTTTGAGATGATGCTGAATGCGTGTCAAATCTGGAAATAATCTGTCTAATTCAGAATGGTTCAATTAGTAAACAAGGATTTCTAAGGATAAAAAGAAAATTGTTTTAACAATTAGACAGGTTTATGTGAAAGTAATTTTGTTATGTGTCAAACAAGTTTATTGATGTTTGAATGTTAAGATAACCAGTTATATTTGGAGAATTAATATCAAAATAAATGGATTATTTTTCTCTGGAGACCAAAACAGAAATTTTAAAAGTTAGTGTGGTCTAAAGTTATATGGTTTACATATTTCTAAAACAATGCATATTCTAACACATTTTCTATTTGAATGGAGCAATTAACCAAAATGAAAAAGAAAACTATTTGTGACAATACCAATGCTTAATTGACAGGAGACTGATCTAAGTTGAAAAATCTTGTAAGTACACATTTGTGATTGCTTTAACCTACGAGATAAAAAATTTACATCTAACAGTGTGTAATTGATGCTTATTTTTGTAATAAATTTGTGCATGAACCATGAATATTTCCAGAAAAATGAGCAGAAAATTTGGAACTGTTATTTCTGAATTTCTGAAATATAATTAAAAAATTCATTTATTAAAGAAGAAATGAATCGAGGATGTGAAGGTTTCTAAAAATAATTATGAAAATTTGCAACTTCATTCAGATGAACATGAACACATTTATATTTGGCTGTTTCAGAAATGGATTACTATAGTACTAATTAATTGGAAACAATATATGAAAAACAAACCTGGACAAATCTGTGTAATTCCCACTGAATACAACAGTAATTTAAAGACCAATAATTTTTCAAAAATGTTGAGAACAAAATATGTAAATGAACCACTGTTACTTCTTCCTCCGAGGACCTGTCTTTCAATACAATGTATAGACACTTTCTCAGTGGATATTCCAGATGGGATTGAGATTATTAACTATATATGCTATATTTTACTACCAGTAATTTTAGTACTGAGTTTATTTGGGCAAACAGTTAATTTAATAGTTCTCACCAAACAAATTCGACTATCAACAGATACTTATTTTTATGTTTTATCTACCACTGCTTTCATCCATGTGGCCACATCCATAATTGTATCGCTTCCACATTACATAGATAGGGTTCTAACTGAGGTTATCTACTACAGTGTCCTGTGTCATGAGTGGACTCATTATATAATTGTGTGGATTATACTCTCTGTGGCAATAGAGCGGACATTAACCGTAGCATTATACCAGACTTACAATCAAGTATCTCCAACACAGTCTTGGGTTATATCTTGTTTAGTAATTGGTGTTGGGTGCATCAGCACTGTTCCTAGACTGTGGCAGTATGATATCACTAATTACTCAAATCAAACAACTATAAGTGATCAAGAACAACAAGACAATCTATACACTGACCAGATAGTGATAATGAAAACAGGCAATCATGAGGATTACGATATCGTGTATTTTTGGTATTTAACTTGTATATTTACAGGATTACCATTTCTCTTAATGTTGTTAACGGTAGTAGGACTAAGTACAAGTGTAAAAACTTCCCGTACCGTCCAGACAAAATATAGAACCGAAACTGCCTTAATTCTAAATCGGCGCTTGAAGGAAGAAATCAGGTTAACGTATTTAATCATCAGGCTAATGATTTTATATTTTGTATTAATGTTTCCATTAGTTCTGATAAATAGCCTGTATTTTCTAGGGATCTTAGATATGGAAGACCATGTATGTATAACTGTCACTAATGTTCTTTCCCTCTGGTATCATGTTTATTTCGTTATTCTGCAGCAATTGTATTTCTGCTATAACAAACAATATCGCTTGACGTTCATTGGACTCTGTTGCTGTCTCTGTTAAAGACTTTCATATACCATTTAATCAAATTACTATTTTATATAAAATATCTCATGCGACTTTAATTTTGTTGTTTTGTTTCATAATGATGTAATATAAAATTGTTGCTTTTAACTGAAACTGAAAATTATCTCCCTATAGTCTTCATATCCATTATATCAAGCTGGTATCATATTTGACATTTGTGATCGAGCTAAATGGATACATTGCACACAAAGTTAGAGTCTAAACAGCTATATGTTTCTGTCAATTTCTGAATTATTTATTAAAAGGTGACTGCTTTCTATTATACTTTTATTCTCATATAAAGGCAAACACAGTGTTAGCTTTTCATACTAAAATATGTGTTCAGTTAACATTTTATAAAACTAAGAAACTAAAAAATTAAACACACTTTTATCATTATATTTCTGAAAATATATTAAAGAAAACTGAGGTGTGTTACCAGCTCAGCATGATTTTTTTTAGCCAATTTGACTACTTTCATCACACGTATCAGATAAAAAAATCCATTTAAATCTGTTTAATATAAAATTACACATCTCTTGCAAATTTTTAGCTGCTTTAGTAACTTTAATTACATTTTGCAAAGAAATCATTTAGAAAAAACAAACAAATCAGATGAAAAATTAAAAAATTCAAAAAATTGGGGTGTGGCCATAATTTGACACCTTATATCACAAAAACAGTAAGAGAATGCCATGAGGCATGCAGATTGTATGAATATAATGTTGTCTCATTCCTATGCATACCTTTAGCGTCACTGATAACAGCGTCATGGAAGCATGCATGTTTTTGATTTTGTGCTTCAGTCATTTGGTTATGAAACATAAATTTTTAAGTCACATGACTGCCTTTACAACAGTAAGAATGCCAACATGCAATGCAACACATCTATTACTAGTCTGTGTAAACCAAATATGTAGATTTCCATCAACCTCTCAAATAATATGAAACAGACGGAGGGATTTTATCATATGTGATATTTTCTAGATACAGAATCAATTAAAATACTCATATTGATGCTTTTCATGGAATCATATGACTAAGGCAAGGTGTATTTAAAGAGGAAGAACTAGTGACCCTTCTAAACATCTTGATTTACCCATTGTTATTCTCCTGCTTTTATTCTAGTAATTAATTACATGCCCCACTGCTTCAGCACATAAAAAAATTTCTACAAAGAAGTATTTTTTCCACTTTACATGACAGATAACTGAAATTACCGAACTCCTGGAGGGCACCGCCTACAGGTACATGTATCAATGTCATGTTTAAAAATGACCTCAGGTCACTTTAAAGAGAATGAGATAGGTGACCAAATGTTGGAACTTGTTTATCAAATAATTTGAATGTCACAGGTCATATTAAATGATTGCAAGGACTCCTCCCAAATCCCTTAAGGTCACAGGTCACAGGTCTGATTTGACACTCCTCGAGTCTCAAATACTGCTCCATGTTGTATATGTCTTGAAAATGAATCAAATTAAAACAAAGGTGGACATAGATATCATATTGTTCAAATAATCTTTTAAACAATTGTTGGCCAACAATGAACAAACATAAAAAACAATCAAACCATTTAGATCTTACTATAAACAAAAAACATTCTGATGCTGTTAAATGGCAATAATGTTAAAAACCAATGAAGCATGGAAATAAGTCCTAAACATCTTACATTTCTGGGGTGTTTTAATTTTTCAATGTTGAAACACATGCAAAATGGCAGTGTTAACAGGGTTATAATCACTAAAAAAATGATTTTGAAATAACTTTCATTCCTAAAAATGTAACTCGTTTGTCAAGGAAGTTTGCAACCATTGACCAAGTTCATAAATAGCTAGGTCAAAATCTTGACATTCTTATAACTGTCCTGTACAAAGCAGGATATAATAACATGGTAGCAGTTATGATTTATTTTGACATCTTCTGCTATAATCAATCAGAATTCCATCACAACTTGGAAAAGAATTCTGTCAAAGCAGTATGATGTTTGAAATAATGATATCAATATTCCTAATAATGCATCCTATCAATAACACAATTACATGCTGAGACTGACCAAATGAGTCAAGGACTTGCAAATGGTTACGGCAAATTGATTAGTTCGACATGACAATATAACATTGACCAAACAATTTGATTACTTTCACTGCTCAGCTGATAAAAATCTCATGTAGTAAAAGTGTGGTCATAAGAAATTTCCTAAAGTAAAATAAAAGCTTTGAATCCACGAACTCCTTTACAAAACAGGTGTAGAATCAGGTGCTCATGAAGAATAGGCCTGCCCTGTTTTGCGAGCAGCTCCTGTTGTGAAGTCCTTAATCAAAATCCGTGTTAAATCAGGTTAAATCAGGATGTCAAAATCGGGAGTGTCAATTTGTGTAAAATCCGGAAAGTAATCACATGAGCTCCTATATATTCTATTATTCTAGGGATTAAAAGAAAATAAACTATTCATGTACAAGATGTTAAACGATCAATATATTGATTAAACATGCTAGAATTTTTTTAATTTCCAATCTGAATATTTCATATACATAATATTATTCTCATTAGAGCTTTTGTTATGTCATTAAAGTTTGTTTTATGTTTTTTCTACTATCTGACTACATTTTAAATTTTTGTTACAAAATCAATATAGATGTATATTTTTTATTTCCATTACTAGTAATAACCAAGTTGCTCTCACTAAAGATTTAACTGTGGACATAATATTTGTCTTGCCTGCATCTTCAGTTTGACAGGAAAATGAATGGACTTCATAATAGCTGTAATTACGCTTATGCTTTAATCTGAATGAATTTTGCCTTTTGTAAGTTCTTTGAACTTTCTAATGAAAGTTCAAAGAATTTACAAAAGACAAAACTCATTCAGATTTAAATAATGTACAATAATGAGGCTAATTATAAGCATTTGGACCCTCCTGGGTGATTGAATGACACATTTAAACATCTATGTAGTGTAAATATCATCACAGGGTCATGACATGGTGGTTTGGT
>JAULBM010349399.1:0-12215 GCA_032357055.1 Geukensia granosissima | reverse complement strand
TGTATTTTATGATAATACATAACATATATAAAGGTTTTTGATGAACACGGATGTGGCCACTTTCATTTTTGACAAAACAATCTGAAAAGTGACATTTTTCGACATATCTGGTAGATTTTTCATATTTGAGCTTGAATCGGGTCGTTTTTGATGACTAAATCAGTTAAAATCTTTCACATAAACTAATTGATTCAAATGATATAGGCACTTAAGTGTTTAAAAAGAGGTCAAAAACTTTCGTCTCATGAACCTGAAATTTGAGGCCAAAAACCGCCCTTACCGGACCTACTCCTTTATATAGAGCATTTATTGATGAATTTCATATAAGACAAGTCTTGATGTCAAGTTTTTATGTTTGTGCACCAATATGCCACATGATTTGAGAAAAACCAGCAGGCTGATTATAAACAACTACATCTTAAAAGCTGACTGATGATGTACTTGATGTGGAAAAGGAAATGATACCTTGCAAGTAGAGGAGATTGAAAGCAGAGGCTTTGGAGACGGTGAAAAATGCAGACAATAGCAATGATTAAGACTCCTAAAAAAGGAGTACGATCATTTAATAAGATTTATTAACACTTTGTAAATTATTTCTCCGAATGTTTGAATTTCTGGATTATTGAAAGCTAAAATATTGTCCAAATATCTAAAACTTTTATTTAACTTGTACACAAAATCCTGTTTTGATAGGTCTTTCTGAAATTTGGTCATAAACTGTGATCCTTAACCATATAAAAATAAATATGCAATAAGAGGAGCCCAGTTCGTGCCCATTGGTATGCCAACTCTCTGTCGTGTTACCAAATCGTACATTGATAATATCAAGAGGAAATTCGACCCCTGCTATCATGTCAGATGATGTCAAACAAGTATATCTGTTATAATATTTTTATATTTATTGCAGCATGTGATCAACTACACTTTTTAAATGACCAATTGATTATATATGAACAACTTTCCTTATAAATTTGATTGGTGAAGTGGTAAAAAGAGTAGAAAAATTGTAAGTGTCTAATGTAGACTTTAGTTTGTCTAAAACATCTAGTGAATATTTTACACTCCAAAAGTAGTTGATAGATTAATTTTCGTTACATTTTTACAGACGTATGAGAGGTTTAATAGTAGTAGTTAGGACACTAGTTTTGAGACATTAGTGTTACTGCATTTGCTAGAAGCAGAAATGAACCAAGACTTGTATTGGGTTTTATGACGTTTAGGAAGCCAGCACACTGTAGGATTTTACATATCGTCAGATGCAGCCTTTAACTTTGTGGTAACATTAAGATGTTCAAGAGGGTTTTTTTGTACGATTTGAGAGGATAGGAGGTTCGATGTTCTCATAATAAGTTGGATTATGTTAAGTGACTTTACACATGTAAACCTATGAAAAATGGTCAAATTCTTAATCGTTTTACCTTGAAGCGCCGTCCTTTTGACGTTTGGAAGATCCGAGTCTCAGTCTCAGTTTATTTGTTTTTTAATGCATTTATGCAAGAACATTTTTGCAGCCAAATTATTTTTAAAGAGGCACATGTGGGGCTAGATTATATTCCATTTTATTTAGGTCCAACTCGGCTAAATTTTTTTTATTTGGCAAAATTAGGACAGGAAAATTTATTCCAAAGAAACTCACAGCCACTCCTCTAAAAAAGTGAATAAAATGCCTACTTAGAAAAAAACTTTTGGTATTGAAATTAAAAATTAGTGTTTTAATTGAATGAATGACGTAAAAGCCTAAAATATGACAGAAAGAGGTCAAGTTATAGTTAATTAAATTTTAACTTGAATTTATCATAGAAGTGAGGCTATTTCAATTAGCGGTTACTGATTGCAAATAGAATTGAAGCCTTAAACGTGAAGTCAGTTATAATTTTATCCATAAAGGACGAGAGTCGTTAAGACACATTTTTTGGCTTAACAATGAAATTGGATGATATCTTTTATTATATATTTTTTGTATTCATTAATGCCTATAAACGGAATTAGACCTACAACGGTCACATGGCGCATAGGAATTGCCTTAAATATGAAAATACTAAGAAATTGCTTAATTTAATACAATATTTGATACAATTTTTCATATACATCACACAAAAACATCACAACATTGCACAATTAAAGATCAATCAAATACAAATGTTTGTTAAAATATCTTCTTTATGTTTTGGTGCGATCATATCTATTTTGAACAATCCACCTCCTGCCTCTTTAAAGACATCCGGTACATTGTCTATTTCCAATCCGGTATAAGTCATTTCAGGGTAAAGGGGATGGTTTCATGGGATCACAACCCCCAGTATGCTAGTTATATTTTCTTAATCTGATCTCTGTTTTGTTGAGCAAAACTCACTTTTGTCTATTAAAACTAAATTTCTAGTATAAAACCACAAAAGTCCCACTGAGCATCCGTATCTTCTGAATAAAAGACTTCACACCAAATTTTTATTCTCACGTGATATCTGTATAAGTAAATTCCAGACCTATTATAACCTGCAGACTCATGTGAAACATGATTCCAATTGAAGACTCAGTTTTAGACTAATGTTAGTTTCATGAAATGAGTCTCTCACCTGTTACTAATTTAAAAAAACTTCTGAAAAGGGACTCTTATTTCTTATAAAATGTAGTGTACCAAAACTCCCGGTAACTTTGTATCTTTAATAATTTGTATACATGCACCTACTTTTTCCAGGATAGTTCTGGATTATTTATTTGGGGGCAAAGCCCTAATGTTATAAGTTTATTACGTTCTGCGCATGCACGAGCGAAGGCTAGCTATGTCTCTTTTTTTTGTGTTTTTCGTCTGACTTTATGGGTTGTCGGAATTGAATTGTTATGTATGATCTGGGTTTCTAGTACCAGGGTAATTTTTCAGTTACGTTTTATTTAGCGGAAGCGAGCCAAGGGTAGAAATTTTATTTCTTTTTTGTTCTAATGGTCTTATGATGTTGAGGAGTAGAAGGAGGAGTGTGTGTGTGTGTGTCTGTGTGTGTGTGTGTGGAAGAGGAGTTGGTTGAATCCTTTGTGTGTGAAGAGGAGGGTTTTTGTATGGAGGTAGTAACCGAAAATATTCTACAGATGATTTCAATTTCAAATCTTTATTTAGCAAATATATAGATTAACTTTTTCAACAACAGTATAAATACTTCTTTGTACCGGCTGATTAAGCCGCCAACAATGTGGTCATGGTGTGTTGTTTATACTACATGGAGAGTACTTAAGAAAGAAATTTTTAATTCTTCTACCTTCAAAGCCATGTACCCAACAGAGAGTCAAATAGTAGATGGACACATTACTTCAAACAGATAAGCTGAAGGCCCCTGCTGAACATTTTAAAGTCTACCATTTTTTGGTTACATAAATTACACAAAAAACCTTTCGTTTTCTCTCAGCGTCCAGTATGTATACTAATACTAAACTCTCTGGCTTTTTGACTAGTGCTCTTTCTAAATTGAAAGAACTTGTCATGAATTACTGTAATAAAGCTTACGAACATAATGTCATAAACTATTTTGGAGTGTAAAGAAATCACTTAAGTTTTGGATAAATTACAGGATTTCGAAAAACCTTTTGAAACTATTGAAAGTTATGATTTCTCTACTCTTTATACTTCACTGCCGCATTATTTTATTTAACAAAAATTCTCATATTTGATTGAATGGTGTTTTGACAAAACAAATCATAAGTACATTTGCTGTAGTGGAGAAAGGTCATTTTTCTCTGACAAAAAACCACACAAAAAACAAATATAAATGACATTCCTAATGGACATGTAATGAAATGATTGATGCTGTTTATTTTCTTCTAGATAACATTTTTATCTGTTTTGGCAATAAAATTAATAGACAAGTCGTAGGAATTCCAATGGGCACAATTTGTACACCTTTAATAGCATATTTGTTTTTTTACTGTTATCAATCTCAGTTTATGACTAAACTTAAACGAGGATTCTTCTAGATCTGATTTGATAGACAAATTAAACAAAACCTACAGCTTCTCTGATGATATATTTTAAGATTTCTACAAATACACTCCTGAAATTTATCCAACAGCATTAATCTTGAATAAAGCCAAAAACGCTATTTGTGGACTTAGATGTGTATATCTTCAAGGTAAAATTTCCACGAAAATTTACGATAGGATTGAAGATTTCTCATTCCCAATTGTTAATTCCGCCTTCCTTTTGCTCCATCGTATGGTGTATATATTTCTCAGCTGGTTAGTTATGTCAGTTGTTTGAAGCGACGTTTCCGATTTTAATGAACATCATTTCTATAGAACTGAATTATCAAGTCAAGGATTTCGTTGCCATGAATTGATTAAAAAGATTTACGAAATTTTTCATAAATATAAAGATTTTGGAGGCACTTGCTATCATCTTATGACACATATACTAAATTTTTCATAAATATCAAGATTTGGTATCAAAATTTGGAGGCACTTGTTATCATCTTATGACACATGAGATATCACAGCATGCACTGAAACGTGGTAAATAAAGCTCTAAAATTTATACAAAATCCAATTAGTCTTAATATTTATCTAAATAAAGTTATCCGTAAAGGATATCGTCACAACATTATTATTAAATCTTCTTTAAATAGTTCTTCGGATTCTTTCGCTTCTAAAATTATGGGTTCAAAATTAAAAAAAAAACTTTTCTCGCTCCTTTTTTATCTCACTTTTAAGAAATTATCACTGTTATTCCTAGACATGAAAATTAAAATTTGCTCACTCGCTACTAAAAAAATACAAAAAATGAAGGGAAAAATTAAATTGTTGTTTTTGCATCAATTTTTGAGGTTGCGCTCCAATATTTACTTTAAGAAAAAATTAAAACAAAAAATTTCGCTCGCTCGCACCTATTTTTTTTAACAAAAATCTAAAGAGCTAGAAATAAATTTGGATTGGCCTTAGCAGAAATCTTGTAAAACGACTTGGCGTTTTTATCTTAAAATAGGTTGGCATAACTGTAATTTATAAATGTTTTTGAAATATTGAAATTTTAGAATGTTCGAATAAGTGGCCTATAAAAACTCTTAACTGTTTGAATTTTCAAAATCCAATACTATGCTTTCTGTTCTTATAAAAATGAAAGAGCCATAAATATAATTTATTTAATTTGTTTGGAAATTTAAATATAGGAACCTCCGTGAAATTAAGTAACTATCTACTCACACATATTAAAACATTACAAACTATTTTGGACGAGAAGTATTTTGAATTGGACCTGTCTTATTAGTGGAACTATTCTACATGTTTAAAAAATCAATTGTCGGCGATAGCAGTATGGAAAAAGAACAAGTTCAGTGAGAGGAAGGCTTCGACTTTTGAATGTGTTTGCTAGTTTCGACACTTTTTTTGTTAGACACAGCCACGAACTATAGAGTTTAACAATAAATTGGACAATGAAAAAAATTAAGCATACCAACAGCTGCTCGACAAATTCGGGTTGTTAGTGGCTTAGATTTCGTTGTTAACATTATACCATCAGTGATTTACTGATTTTCCCTGATGTTAAGACGAAAATATTTACAAGGATAAGAGCAAGTCATGCACTATCTGACCTACTATCATATGAATGTATACTTCATGAAAACCATTGATTCTTTGAAAATCGCGGCATTTAAATAACAAACGGTCAAATGTCTTCACATTTGACAGATTTCAACTAAAACAGGCCACCATAATGTAGACGTTTTGATAAAAGGTGAGTTATTTAAGAAGTTACCTCAAGGTAAGTATTACTTCATATTATATTAATCATGTGAATGAAACATTTGAATGCAGCTCATTGAGGCAAATCCCAATTATTGCTTTTTAAGTGACAATTAAGAAGAAACAATTTAAAGAAAAGCCTTGTGTTTGTTCCAGTTTTGATTTTCAAACATGACAGAACTCGTTATATTTCATTTTCTGACAACTGGAACCAGAAACTTTTTTTTCCAAATTCTGCATACGATTATAATCTCAATGGCCCTGGGGACGTCAATGTTCTGGTTGAATTTCATTTGCACAGATATCATTTACGAGGGTGCAGAGAAATTGCGAATCGGTCCATTGGCTGTCCAGGTATCTAACACACAAACAAATGCTAAACACAATTAAATATATGCATGGTTTAACATGAACATTACAGTGAAAATTTGAATAAAATGAACAATGTTGAAAATAAATTTGCGGTATTTATATAAATTCAAACTCCCTGGAATTACGATGATTTATTGTATTGCATATGCCGCACCCTTCCACTGGATTTGACTTTGTTTGAGTACGAGTACTTTTTTCTACCATCTTAGGATCTCGCCTTTCTATGATATGATTCTTATGCTGCTGTTGAGAGGTTACTCATTCAATAATGAAATTCAAAATGTTACATGTGGTAATCATGTATTGATGCCACTTTTGGCAGACCTAACACCCAAAAAGGCCATTATCCTGCCCGTTGTCAGCCTTTTTGACTCGAAATTTACCACTTATTGTTAAACATACTTTGCGGTTTTTAATTAAATTCTTAACCCTTGTCACGGAAGTATTCAATCTTTGCATTTCACGTGATAGATATTTTTCCGCCTGATTTGGCAATTTTTCAATTTGCTTGGAAATTAACACTTCTTCCACTGTTTCCTAATACATGTAATATCGGTTTACCTATGTTTTGGTTCTCATGCTTCTGAATAGGGCTTACTTCTGCGAAAAAAATTATAAAGTATGATAAGATTTATGATATTGGGACAACATTCTTAGGATAGGGCTTACTTCTGCGACAAAAATTATAAAGTATGATAAGATTTATGATATTGGGACAACATTCGTTATCACATATTTTGAACCAATAGATCAATGTCACTGTTGTTGGAGCAGATGTTCGAGAGGGCATAAATCAGCCCAATTGTCAGACTTGTCCTACTTGAATTTGTTTAAATTTAAAAGCACTAAAATGCGGAAAGGCTTCGAAATGCATTGCACTAAGTAGTTATATCTGCTATCGGATTTGGCTTCCTTAATTGATTTGTTTGTATTTGAGGCTTTGGGGCTTTAACGCTACAGATGAGATGTTACTTCTTGAAATTTACACCTAGCATATAAAAATTAATCATATTTATTCAACATTGATAAACCGTTGTATTTTGAAATTTCATATATATGGTTTTGCATCAATTTGCGGTATTTATATAATATATAAGCCTTTGAAATTACGGAAGGGTTCATTATTTAGTACAAGCGATATGAAATAATATATATTAGCAACTTTACATTTTTAAGCAAAAGTCTTGGACCAGAAATGAAGCTAACCGACACTTATCCTTTATATATTCTTATCTTTCATTTAAAGGCCTAACCCCATCAAATTTTGGTTACCTCATACCTGATAAAGGTTGTGAACTTACGCTATGAACATGATGCACAGTAAAAATCATCAGTTAGATCCGACATCTTTGCATAGAGTTATGGAGGAAACGGTTTTGAGGTACAAATTCAACAATTAACAATTAATTTATTTGTAGTATAATAGGAAGAGGAAATAAACAGATAAAACAGTAATCCAAGGAACTGATCATTACACTTGATTGTTGGATGGCTTTGCTTGGTTGTTAAAAAATCGAAAGGGACAAAACTCGGGTTTTTTTCAGACTCTTTGAACCAGAATTTTTTTCCTTCAAAATTTTGCTTTTAATCATATAGTGAAAACGATTAGTCAGGGTCAAAATTTTTCTTCCTTTCTTGTTTATTGTTCTAGGATCAGTTGCAAAATACTTTTTGAAAAAGATGGCTCATTTTTTCTAGTTAAAAGGCTAAATCATAATACAGAACAAACAAAAATGAACAAGAACACAAATATTTAACAGTAATCCAATACGTTATTGTGCCATATATTGTTTGTGTAAAATGCAATTTTTATAAATTTATTGAAGTTTATGATAGGTGAACTATTTCAAATGACTAACCACAAATTTATGGGCATCAAGATAAAGAACAAACAAATTACTTTTTACATCTTGAAGGAATACAAGAAATGTGTCACATTCTTCAACAATTGAAATAATAGGGATCGCTTTCTTAGATCTATGTATTTCATTACTTTTTGCATGGTTTTGTTATATTTTTTTTCACTAGCATTTACCTGTCACGATTTGAAATGGTTTTTACCCGATCGCACTTTTTTAAAGCAATAGAAACCCCGAGCGTCAGTACCTGAGTGTGTGAATGGTTTACTTTTCGAAAGAAAAGACTTTCTTTATTTCAAGCTTTTGATTTGACATCGTATTCTTGACAAAAAAGATTTTCTTTGTGTAAAATATTATTTAGGATAAAAGTTCATATGAAATAAAAAGGCTTGCTTTTGAAAATAATTTAGAATTATTCAGTTTTCCTTATTGAAAATACCATTTTCTTAAAACAAAACTGAAACTCTGTATAAATTTGTTAATTCGTTATAATATTTGATTTTTCGACCCATTTGTTTTGTATTATTAAATAAAACATTCCTTTCGATTCCGGTTATTTTCATTTTTCTCAGTAATTTTCGTTAAACAATTGCAGTATCTTGAGTTTCTGGAGTTGTCGTTTTTGGTTGAAAAACCTGTTTAATCGGTCTTAAGCTGCCTGCTTAAAAATATAATAAACAAATCTATAATCAAAGCAAATTACTGTATGATAAAATGACTCAAAGTCAGTATTTAAAAAACCTATTAAGTTATCAAACAAGTAAATCAACACGTAACCTTTTTGCTGTTCGCTGTCGCGGTATTAAAAACCTTTACTGGTAACGCTTTGATAACGATTACACAATAATATGTACGTCCACAAAGACTTTTTTCTAAGTCATTCATCAATACTAATTATTCATTTAAAATCTTTTAATCAAGAAAACAAGATTTCGCGAAACGACTATTTTTTTTTAAAGTAGAATTTATAGAATGTAGTATGATTGTTAATGAGTCTCTACCTTTAAATTTTAAATATTTCTTTAAATAAATATTGATATCTACATATTACTTTATTGGTTTTGAACAATATACAAAAATCTACACCAGAAATCGAGCTCTAAAATGTTCCACAGGAATGAAAGTGATTCTATTTAAATATAGTTTCTTTTTCCCAAAGTTGTTAATATTCTCCTTCCAGCAAAGAGCTACCAATCTTTTGTTTTGTAACGAACATAAATGATAGCTTTACAGCAAAACAAAATCTTAATATTATCTATTTATTTAGTTTCAGAGGTGGAAAGGTGATATGGCTGGTGAAAATATAGAGGGAAGCAAAGAGAGAGCCCTTGAATACATTAGACTATTAGTATTTTGGGAAGCCATTGATATGGTGACGGATTGGATTTTATACGCCGATGTGGTCTCAATAGAACCTGGTCTTGTGTATGGACCACCTGACGAGGAACTTATTCAAGCCTTATTGGCATTTTCAATCATTGGAACACTAACATTTATCGCACAGGTTGTCTTACTTTTCATTGAATTTTGCAAGCCCGAAATGGTGAACGAAGAAGACAGCTGGACAAAATTTGCCTATGACAGCGACTTATATCTTTAGTAACTATCATTTTAGAAGACTTTCCACAGGCTGTTATCACGCTTACACTTGTTACATGCAGATAGGAAGGAATTAGTTATGTACAGATTGCCAAAGCTATACTTCCCATCATAGAAATTTTAGCAAGGATCATTTGCTCCTTTTGTAATTTGTGTCGGAAGAGAGACCAAAGCAGTAGATCATGCTTGAAAAGATTTTTGGGTGAACTCAAATGCGTTGACATACTTTTGTGGGCTCGCGTTTTTGGATTAGGAATTGTGTTTATGTTAAATGTAGCCATGCTGATATTAACCACTACTGAAAAGAACGTTGATGTCGATGGAAACAGTCGGTCATTAATAAAGGGACGGTCATTTAAGCATATTTTTGACGAAGAGTATAATGATGAGAGATATCTAGCAGACGTCAATATATTCTTGCACCATCCAGATTTTGATTTTGAAAACTCTTCAACAATGAACTTGTTAAGTTTGCTCTCAATTTATGATTTGGAAAATGCCAATGTCGCTGAATTCAGGTTATTGATAGACTCACAAACAAAATCCAAGTTCGTTCTTGAAAAATCTACCTGTCGAGACCCGTTTCCCAAACTGTCCGAATGTTTTCTAAAGATTGAAAATAATGACTCAGTGTTCCCGTTTTCCTGTGAAAAATTTTCTACTAATTTTACTACTTTTGCCCTCCGATTTGAATATCGAGAGCGCCAAATTCCAAATCTTCTTTTAGGAGATATAAACTTTAAATGGAAAAGCGATATATTTGGCAATTGTTCTAGCTATATAAGCAATACTACATTGTCGCCTTCTGTTCATTATTACAGAAGTAGACCAGGTGTAAATACGAACAAACATCTAAATTTCGGACAAAACTTTACTCGATTTTTTAACACTGACGACCTCATTGATGTAAAAGTTATTTGGAAAACAAGCTTTTCAAGCTGTCAAAGTAAAGGAAGAACATCTCCAAACTACGATAAAAAAATTAACTTGAACTGTGCGTCTTAAAAACTTGATTTGGAAGCATATATTAAATTAGAGTTTTATCCTCGTTATTATAAATCACGCACTTATCATTTGTCGTTTTTCAGTACTTAAGTTTTGTTAAAATAACAATACCTTATTAATGTTTCAACTAGGCTAACATTAATTTCTAATTAATTTCATGCAATCTTCCATCTAATGTAAAAGGTTTTTATTCAATTTGTTTTCCTACGTATTGAACATTCTTTTTTAATAAAAAAATCTTCTACAAAGCGCATAAATAGCGTCAACTATTTGGTGCAGTACCTTTCGAAGTCAGTGGTTTAGAATTAAAACAAACACAGAAAAATTCTGTTCATCTATATTTGAAAAAAAATTTCATTACCGCATGTTAGATAAGTCTGACACTGGGTTGGTGAATAACTTCGTGTACTTCTGGTCCATCATCAGAGGCGTCGACCCAGTGTCGTCAAAACACAAGCTTACGAATTTTGTATATGAGTATAGTTAATTCATGAGTAACTTGTCATCAATAGCATTAAAACCAAAAACATAGAAAATCAAGTAAAAGAAGTGATTAAATTTGCCATGGCTGTCAGCTGAATGCAAACTTTTATCCCGGGTTGTAATTGACGGACGGACGCAAAAGAGCTTCTCAATCCAGGCGAGTTTCAGTTTTGAAGACATAAATCATCTAATCTACAGTTTATTATGTACTATCTTATATTCCAGTAAAGTTATACACACATTTTATTTACAAAAGGTGTTCTGTAATCCAAATTATTAGTTTAACAAATAAAGGTAGACTGAAGTTAACAATTTCACACTTATTTCTAAATGAACACTTCATAATAGATGGCCCGTAACACTAATTTCCTCGTACAACCACGCAACATCATCCAGTACTGAGCCGATATTCACAAAACTGAAACCAGGGAACAGAAAACTGTCCGGAACATCAATCTCCTCTTGTTAAGGCAGGACCACGTAACAAAATTAACTGAGCACAAAAATCACTAAATATCGAGCTCCTCACACAATCATGCAACAGCTTCCAACACTTAGGAATATTCACAAAACTTAAACCCCGGAACAGAAAACTTTCCGGAACATAAATCTTCTAATTCAATGTGGGAATTTCCACATGATAATTATGGAACTCAGCAAAAACGTCAAAATGCATAATGTCTCATCATCAATCAAAAATTAAATAATCTTCTACATACTCTATTCTAACCTAAATCCATATCTCACCTAATTCCAAATTAAAACTATCTCCTCCAAAACAAAAGCAGTTCTCCTCTAGTCAAAAATCTTCCAACACATAAATCGGATCTAAGATCCTACAAATCTGATATGTTGTTGTTGTTGTTATGTTTGGTAGGCGACTTACTATATAAGTAATTGCGCCTTTAATCAATCTAATATATATATAAATATATATTTATATATCATTTTTATCATCATTGAAATGACATTTCTACTTAATCTTTGGGCGAGTTTTTCTGTGAAAATTTTTACTATTATCCATATAAATGATTAATAAAAATAACTTGATTCTATTCGTTAAATAATACCATTACTAGGAAATTATGCTACTAATTGAGAGAAAAAAAGTATCACCTTGTTTAGCGTTTATGTAACCTTATAAATTCTGGTTCCATCTCATCTCCTCTGTGTTGA
>JAULBM010349388.1:0-12215 GCA_032357055.1 Geukensia granosissima | reverse complement strand
AGACGTCACCCATCAATAGATCTATGTCTCAGTCCTACACTCACATTATATATAATTAGGACTGTGTGAGGTATATATGTTACAGTAAATTTGTCAAATCAGTTATTTTGTAAAGTTACTAATTATTTTAGTAATTTTGTAAAATAACTGATCAAATCAGTTATTTTGTAAAATTACTAAAATTTTCAGGGATTTTACAAAATTACTGAAATTTAAATCAGAAATTTGACAAATTTACTGGAATGCTTTTATTCCTATTATCACATAATTATGCTGCAATATAAAATGCAATGAGTACCGGGGGTATATGAAAATTCTTAATTGTTTAAGTATAGGTTAAAGGACAGAGGTAGGGGTTTATTTTATGAGACAACCGAGAAACCAAAGGGTAGGGCTTAGAACCCTGAGCCCGTAAGGGCGAAGGGTTTTAAAGCCTACCCTTTGGTTTCGAGGTTGTTTCATAAAATAAACACCGTACCGAGTCCTTTAACCAATTTACAAACCGTCAAATTTCTAAAATTTTGTCGTTTTATGTAGTATTTGCTGACCTGACAACCCTCCTTTGGAGTCTTCCATTTTCATATAATTTGTAAACAAACTTCTCAGGTGTTTAATTCAAATTATTTACCTGTCTCAGGTGGTTTATTGAATTAAATGCCAAGTGAAAGGTAAAAACAGTGAATTAAACGCCCAGTAGAAGGTGAAAACAAATGAACAGTCATCAATCAAACAAAAGAAAAAAATCAACATGGACTGAGCCTCAAAATATTTACTATGCATAACAAAAGAAATTTCATGGAAAGGTTTGTAAATTGCCATATTTTGTTTTCATTTAAGAATAGTTATTACATTGTATTAGAGCATGCATTTGTCCTGATTCAATAACTGAAATAAATAATTCTTAGTCATTTTTAACTGAATGATGTAATATTTCTGGCTATTTGATATTCTATTAATGTTTGAAATTGCAAGAAAATAGACTCACTCAATTTGTGCAACAGGAAATAATCAGCCTTTTAGGGAACTTTAGGGTGACACCTGCTTTTGCATACCTTTCTTTTTTTTATATCATGACATAAATTCATCAAGTTATTGCACATGTAGATGTCATTGTGGTGGATGTGTTTCTCAAAAATACATTTGAACTTATAAATGGCTATAGCAGTAATGTTTTAGACAGCGTGTTTAGTCTTACTCTCTATCAATAATATATTTTTTTCGATTTTGAATTTATTTCATGTAGATTATTCTGTAGTTATTCAAATTCTGCATCTTTTTTCTTGCCATGTTGATATCATCTTAAGATTTTCTTTTTTTCTCTCTATTCAAAATGTTTAATTTGCATGTATTTTCAGTATTAAAAAAACGTAAAATTATGTGTGTAAAGCTAGTTTAAACAAACTGAAAGTTATATTCTGCAAAAGGTAACACATATGATAAGGTACATGAAATTAATACTCCTTTTATTGTTCAAATGACTGAAAACTGTTAACCTATAGCACAATAAATCATGTCAGTAAATTTCTCAAAAAATGCTTGAAATTTTTAGTAATTTTGTAAAATCCCTGAATTATTCCAGTAATTTTGTAAAATAAATGGTCTGATTTTACCTGTTTAGTTATCTTACAAAATAACTGATTTTCCAGTAATTTTACAAAATTACTGATTTGACAAATTTACTGTAACATATACACACTCTACAGATATATAAGACATACATAACATGTATATAGACGTCACCCATCAATAGATCTATGTCTCAGTCCTACACTCACATTATATATAGTTAGGACTGTGTGAGGTATATACACATTCTACAGATATATAAGACATATATAACATGTATATAGACGTCACCCATTAATATATTGGTCATTCCACAGTGTTGATGACAAAACATGGGACAGCAGCAGAGTAAATAAAAGATGCAGGAAATGTTTTGTTTAAAGGTTATTTGTATAGTTTTATGCATCTACTTCATGATTCAATTTGTAAAAAGATAGTATCATTCACCATATATACATTTTTTTTCAATTAAGTAAAGTCACTCTACAGGGTAACGCTCGTTACGTGGTGTCCAACTAATGTATATTTATACAATTTACATCAATAATTTATATTTAAATCTCATAGCAATACTTAATATTTTCATTTTACTTACCTTTGTTATTGAAATGTTTCGGTATTTCTATCAGTTAAGAGTGTGATCATATGTTACACAATGTCAACTCAAAAAGTCTGGAAAATCATCTTTGTTTTCTTTTTTTATGCATTTGAATATTAATATTACTTCGTTTCAAGTACATATGTTTGGAATTAGTTATTGTTTCTATTATAATTCGACAATTATTTTGTAAACAATGATTTGCAAGTGAATAAAAAATTAAATTTATATCAAAAAGTAACGTATGTTACAAGAGACACAAAGTTCGAAGGTTACATTTGGTGTCCTTCCAACAAGAACAAATCTTGACAAAATACAACAATGTTTTTTATGTTTTGATGAATCTGTAGTGATTTAACCACCCAATAATTAAGTCATCCAAAATATAATAAATTTACACAAAACAGATGAAAATTATCAAGAGGAACAGTTTGGACACCGTGTAACAATCGTAACCATTTTCCTCCTCTTTCTCTATAGACTCCATAGTTTTAAAATATTTTAATTGAAACGAACTTCACAGTAATTGAGGAACGTAGCAATCATAAATCTGTATTGAATTATATGTGTCAAAGTAAAAAAATATTTTTCGAGTAAGTGTGATATTATTTATTTGAAAGGACAAAAGTTCTGTATTTCAGTGTGCACTATATCTCATCACTTAACATGGAGATGACTAGGTGGAAGTAAGACCTGGAAAAAAGAGAGTGGGAAAATAATTAAATAATTATGAAAAATTATGTTTAGATTACAAATATGTGAGAACATTGAATATATCAGGTCAAATTTAAATTTTATCAAAGTCTAAAGATGAATTTAGACAAAACTTTCCAGAAGAGTTTGAAAAAGAAATTATTTAAAATATTACAGTCTTGCAATTTGACCATTCTCAAAAACCATATATCAGCATCTGATAATGCATATTAAAAGATAGTTGAATACGAGGAAGAAAATACCGTTGAAACTGTAATATTCGCGACGTCCCTTTTTCAGAATAGTTGGGGCTTCCAAGGTTCGCAGAACATCCTCGCTGATAATCGTGTGCTCTTGTTCATTCTCTATCCACCACTCACTTGATCTTTTCTGTTTAGAGAAAAACTTAACCCATGGCCAGTCAATAACCTGAAAAAGATTTTTTTAAAACATTTTTAACCTATTCCAGGGTATTTAAATTTTTACATATTTCTGTGATAGTGTTATTGAAAACATATTTATTTAAAAGACATTTATATTCTAATGACACTCAAAAAGGATTGGTTCTTCAAGAATTAGCAAACTATTTTATTTAGCATTTATTTCTTCTTCCACTTTTGAACACTATGTAATGAATATCGAAGATTCAAATTTGAGACAGATCATGCATACATGCCTAAATATTGACTTATAAAGATGCCATAATGGGGTAAAAGTATTACAAGCATGCTGTAAAACTGGATAATGAAACCTATCTCATGCAAGTTAAAAGTTTATGGTCATTTAATTAATAAACTAATTCTAATTTTCTATATTGTTATCTTTTGAGCGTGTTTGCATCCAACAAACTTACAACAGCTGGGAAGGCATTTGCACCATGAGTAATGAGTAGATATGTTCCTGTGATCTGAATGCTGTTATGAATACAAACATATGAATAAACGAAAATGACAATGAACATGATGTGAAATGAATTAATGGTAGATGATAGTGATCTTTGGTTTGTGATCTTTAAACAAAATTCGAATAAAATTGGTTGCTATGATTGGATATATGAATTAAAATGATCCAATGAAATGTAATATTTACGTGTAAAAAGGTTAATATTATTTTGTTAAACATTTACCTAATTGGACCATAACTCGGCTTTTCTTTTGTCTCATCTACATCAACCGTCATGGCTTCAAACGCCAAAGTTGTGGAACCATTGGCCATAGACTGGTCTTGCTTTAGGCCCGATACCTCGGACGGTTGGTCTGACTCAGTAGTGGAATCTCTGGCCATATACTGGTCTTGATTGAGGCCCGATACCTCGGACGGTTGGTCTGACTCAGTAGTGGAACCATTGGCCATAGACTGGTCTTGATTGAGACCCGATACCTCAGATGGTTGGTCTGACTCAGTAGTGGGACAATTGGCCATAGAATGGTCTTGATTGAGGCCCGATACCTCGGACGGTTGGTCTGACTCAAAAGTGGAACCATTGGCCATAGACTGGTCTTGATTGAGGCCCGATACCTCGGACGGTCGGTCTGACTCAGTAGTGGAATCACTGGCCATATACTGGTCTTGATTGAGGCCCGATACCTCGGACGGTTGGTCTGACTCAGTAGTGGAACCATTGGCCACAGACTGGTCTTGATTGAGACAAGATACCTCGAATGGTTGGTCTGACTCAGTAGTGGGACAATTGGCCATATAATGGTCGTCATTTCGGACTGGTACCTCCGTCAGCTGTTCTGACTCAGTAGAGGAACTATGGACCATAGACTGATCCTCTAACAGGATTTCTACATTCAAATGTTGTTCTGTTTCGGTGGTAGATTGTTCTGACTCAGTGGTTGAACCATTAACCATAGACTGGTCGTCATTCTGATCCGATATCTCTAACGGTTGTTCTGACACAGTTTTTGAACAATCAACCACAAACTGATCGCAATCCATCGCAAATGCCTTAGTAGGTTGCTTGGACTCGGCCGCTGAGGTATTTGCCAATGGCTGATTGCCTTCTAAAGCTTTGGATAGTTTCTCTAACGCAGATGTTGAACCATCTTCCATAGGATGATTGCCAAGCAGTGCTGAAACCCCTGACTGTAGTTTTATCTCATTTGGGGAATCATCTTCTGTAGATGTGTCATTTAGAATTGAAAGTTCAGAACAGTGTTCTATTTCAGGTGCCGAACGATCTGTCATTTGTTGAATCAGCACTAAATCATCCAATGCCTCAATTCTTGATGCATCTACGTTTGACTGGTCACAAGTTGCTGATTCTTTGTTATTAGTAGACAGCGCTGTGACATTTTTCGAGCCAATTTCCAAGAGCTGTTCATCACTCAAAGGTCGTTCGAGATCAACAGTAATGATTCTGTCACCTGTACCTATGGTATTTGCCAGTGTATCAGTTATGCAGTTGTCATACTCAAATGTAACCCTGAAAATAATTTAAAAAAACCTTTCTGAGATTAAAATGTCTAGTAATATTCATTGCTTTTTGTTTTCTTGTGTATTCCTTTTTATAGACTTTGGCATTAAAACAAATATGTGCAATGAAACAAAATCTTGTATTATGTTGCAGTAGTTTCTAAATTGCCATTTTACTTGTTAAGACTGGAAACGCATCTAAGTTATAAATATTTTCTTTGAACATATAAAGAACTAAAATTCAATCAAATTTAATTTCATTTTTTTTACCTCACTGAAATTATGATATATTAATAGTGAAGTGTCTATTGTTCATGTGATCTGAAACAAATATGTATAGAGTCTAGTGAATATATCAAATTGAGGCGGTGTTTTTAACACTATTGTTGTTATTTTCATCTTTCACAACAAACTTTATATCACCAGCAATTAATGTGATGTGATTCGTTGACATTTTTTTTATCAATTCAATTTTGAAATTTGTTACTTACTCTGTTACTGTCTGCAACAACGTCATCATTTCAGTATCATCAAGAGCAAAATTGTCCTCCTCATCCTGTATGAAGTCCATTTCTTGAGCGACCACTGGAATTGGAGGAATCAATGGGACAAAATGGTTTGGCACCCAGTTTGTGTTCAGCATGTCATTCCTTGTTGTGCTCCACATAATCAACAAATCATCCGGTGAAGTTTGATTAACAACTTCTCGTGGTAATATTTTCCTGTTAAGCGTCAATCTTGGTGCTAAATCTCCACGTTCGGGATATATGGAATATAAAACTGCATTTGTACAGGACGACAAGGCGAATAATTGCCAAATTCCCATAAATACGCCACCATTTACAACGTCCATGGTTTCTGCTTCAAATATTCGATTTGTAACTGCAGGTGTTATCTTGTCTCCAACAATATAATGTTCTGAAAACATCGTATAAGTTTTTACGAGATTTGCAGCCTCTTTTTGGGGGAATTCCATACCTCTATTAAGATATTTATTGGATGTGTAATCGTCTTTGTGAAGGCACATTTCAATAACAATACGTGCCCTTATCTCGTCGTGTGCTGTTTCCTCACCAAAACAGGCAACACTTGCTGATCTGGGTAGACAGTTTCCGTCTCCAATGACTCGCACTGGCAACCATGACTTATATTCTTCTCGAAGTCGATGTTGTGGCAAGAGTCCCAATGCTTGCTTGTCTGCTATGAGATGATTATTCACCATATTAATGGTTTTGTTAATTAATAACTTATGAGTTAGAAATTCCTGGCTTTCACTAATCTCAATGCATTTAGCTTGCATATCATTGAAAGATTCAAAAGACTGTAGAATTTGCAAAATGCTATGGAAGTAATCTCGGCGATCCATAGGTTGAGTTAAGTCTATCTCTATGTAAGTGGCGTTAGCTTCTTCCTTTTGTTTCCCTTTGGTTTTGACTATCTTGTCTTTTGCTTTTCTATTTGATTGCCGAACGCCTTGGTTGTCTTTCTTAGCCGTCGACTGTTTGGGCTTCTGGATGACAGTTCTTTTTTTAGATGGTAAGTCTTTCTTTTTCTTTTCATCTTTAGTTCTGGTGTCATTTGCTGGAACTTGTTGGCCTTCTTTTCCTGTAGCTCGTTTTCGACTCTGTGCAGCATTTCTTTTTGTTTTTGTTTTGTCATTTCCTACTCGCTCCCACTTTTCAACATGGTCTATGTTTTCACATATACCATTTAGATCTATGCATGCCTTACAGAAGCAGCTTAATAAACGGGTTGCTAAGGTTTGATCTTCCAAAGATTTAACACCATGTTTCTTTCTTGTGTTTGGGATGCCTTTAACATTAATCCGGTCGGGTCTTTTTCTAACTATATCTTTCTCCTCAACAAACAGAAAAGTTCGCCTGCTGTGACAGCAACCATCAAGCTTATCGGAAGGCTTTGATAATGCTTCTTTCGCATATGCATGAAATTCCTCAGCATTGGTGACGATAGTTTTCCTGCCCATAACGGCATTTGAGACAGTGCGTTTTACCACTCCAAATTCGCCATCACATGGACCTTTCCCATGTCTTGTACCGAAAAAGTGTTTTTCTACTGGGAAACCATAATCCTCACAACCCTTCCTCACATCTTCGAAAGGTGTTTTAGACTTAAATTGGCTGGGAGCGCCATCGGAAAAATGGATCTGTTTATCGATCCCAATGTTGCTTGCTTTCAGATATTCGTTAGCTTTGGTAACAAATGTATGAACAGCATGAACATCATGATGTCTGTCTGATGTAACAAAAACTAGGCTCTCATTCATCGATGTTTTGCATGTCGGACATTGGTAATATGCAACGATTGAAAAAAGTGTCACTTGGCTGTGACTCCAATGAGCACTTTGGCATTCATCCTGATATAAGCAGGTATAGTTCTCTGCAAAGTCCATACAAAAGATGGTCCATTTGTCTGGAACATTTTTCGTCAGAGTGCTAAACTGTTCGTATTGCCAAACAGCGTTATGTAAATGGGCACTGAATGTCTCAATTTCATAGGAAAATTCTTCGATAAATGCATCAACACTATCTTTTTTCAGCTGCAGCATCTTCCTCGTCTTCTTTTTTCCTTGATCCATGATTGATTGATTTTCCCATTTGTGCCATTCCAATATGGTACATTTTTTCTTTAATTGGTTGGTCAAATCTGTTTTAAGTTTATCAGATCCGCACAAATCACAATTTCTTTCTATACAATTCTTTTTGTGGAACTTTGATCCGTTATCTTTCGGACACAGCGTTTCTGCTGACAGATCATATCTACTCTTCATGATACTCTTGCCTCCAATTATTAAATTAATTGCCTTTATTTTCAGTTCAATATTTGTGCAATATTCACATAGGCAGTTGTTGAAGACATTTTTATTCATTGTTTTAACATGCCTTGGGCGCAATGATGCAAATTTACTGAAACTGATACTGCTGTTTTTATTTTGCTCCCTAAATGTTTTGTAAGCGTCCATGAGGCTTGATGCCAGAATTCTTTTTGGTTCAAGCGTTTTCTTAGAAACATGTTTTTTGTCCGGTAAGCACGTGGAATTCGATGGCTTTTTATAAAATTCTTCTATTTCTTTTACTGTATTTGAATCTAAAGCATCACTCCGTGTCTTGCTTTCTTCCCAAGTTCCCTTTAAATTTGAGCATTTCTGGGCAAAAGATAATGACAAACCCCAGGTTTTTCTTACATTATGCGACTTCCTTGTCCATAAAATGCTCGAAGCCAATATACGTCGTCTCTTTAACGCAAATTTGGATCTTTCGTACTTTTTACTTTTGATCTCGTTGATTATGTTCCCAACAGACTGGTCGTATAAGTCGAGTTTTCGCTTTTTTGAAGGTGTAAGGATTATGCCTTCTTTATTTAAAGCAGCTCTTTTCCTTGGTGTTGCTTTTGTCGCTACAGCAGAGAGAACACTAGCAAATTTACTTGGCGAGTTTGGAAGATTTTTTTTTGCTCTGTATATGGCCTTTCTTTCTGCCTCTTTTGTAACATATCCCGGTGAGCTGCTCTTCTCGGATTTAGCTTTTTCCACCTCGCATTTTTTCAAACTGTTCATCCTTTCTGCATATTTCAGTCTCCTCTTTTCATTTATTCTTCTTTTCTTTTGAGATGTCATACTTTGCCTTTGTTTTTGCTTTGCGATCCTCCAGTATTCCCTTTTTCCTTTTATCTGGTTTCTTGTTTTTGGTGATGTGGCTGACGTTGAATTTGCAGTCGGGTTTTCCTTTTGATTAACATTGATAGTTTCTTTTTGTCTTTCTCTCCATCTTTGTACTCTGAGTCTTGTTAATTCTCTCTGTCGTGACTTCTCATCATCGCTTAAACTAGCCCTGTATGCTTTGTTTCGAGCTGCCTCGGATTTTAGATAAGATTTGTATACGTCTTGATTTTGCTTCAGCTTTTCTCTAAATTCTCTCATTTTCTGTTTCCCCGACTTTCTTTCTTTGGGTTGTCCTGAATCATTGTCGGGTAATTTTACTTTCTGATTTTTTCTAATTTCTGACCTGAGTTTAATTTTCAGCATGTTTTCCAGAGGCCTGTGAATAAAACAATCATTGATTTTACTTCTTGTGTCCACGTGTAACGCTCGTTACATTATCAATTAATTTGATATGATAAAACTACTCATTGAATTGAATGAAATGAAATAATACTTTTAAATGAGCAATATATATATCTATAACTTAAAAAAATTTAAAGTATTGCATGATGTGTCCAGTTATCAATAATTGCAAATTGACAATCACGATCGTTACATATTTGTTAATTTGTTGTCTTTTGTAACGATTGATACACATATTGGTATCCACATGGTAACGATCGATTAACGAATGTAGTGTCTTTTTGCAACGAGCGTAACTAGCATTGAGGCAACAATGCTTGCAAAGTTTTAAACAAAGTAAGCTACTCATAAAATATCATGAATGTTTTTATTTTGAAAAATCAAATACAAATGTAATAATTTGTTGTTTATTATTATTGTAAAAACATAATGTAATAACGATCGTTACAAGTTTTGTTTGGAAACTACTTCCTGGTGTCCTCATGTAACGATCGAATAAATTCTGTGCTGTCTCTTTGTAACGAGCGAACTCATCATTCGAATTTCAATGCTTGCGAAAGTTTAAGACAAACTCAAATATTTATAAAGTATCAGAAATATTTAAATAAAAATCTACACAAATAAAATAAATTGTTGTTTTTCTAATTATTGTAAACAAATAATGTAATAACGATCGTTACGAATTTTGTTTGGAAACTACTTTCTGGTGTCCATCGGTAACGAGCGATAACCTCCTCGTGTCTCGTTAGTATGCAAAGTGAAAGTGCGTGTTTGCAGACGAACTCTATGTGTGTGATGTGTTAAAATTATGAAAACTAATTACAGTTTTGTCCAAAATAAGATGAAATTGTATTGATAGATCTGCATATTTTTGATTTAGACGTAAAAAAAGCGCATCGATCGTTACCTGTATCGATCGTTTCTTCAGTGGACACAAACAAACAAATGTTGATCTTTCTTCCTATCTACACCATGGCTGCTGTATCTGGTTACATCACGTGAGTTTGGGATGGGTTTTAGTTAAAAACACATCAATTATGATAAAAGAAGTGACTGAATAAATTTTATGATTAAAAGAACGATCGTTACAAAATGGACACAAAATCATCACAGATTTTTAAATTACAATAATGTTGCTAATATTCAGATGCTAACTATTTTTTCCAGAGCAACTTACTCCCAATAAATCTAATTTCTGAAAATTATTATTTCATAACATATTTAGGTGCATGGCTGTCAAATACAGTTCTTATATTCTGGTGATTCTTTTGGACACTAAAGTAACAAGCGAAACCTCTTACTTAAAACGCTAAAAAATCAGAAAAGACACTTATGCCAACCCATTTTTTTATCATAAAAATTTAGGTATGCATTGTTTTAATAAACTTATATCATATCAGTGCGAATTAAATCCACCTGAAAAGCTTAAAGCAATCATACTTATAACCACTCTAGTAATGTCCCATTTATAAGTCATTACTTGGTACCAACTGTCATCTTTTTTTCGTTATAACGATAAATAAAGTAACAAAAATACAGTTATGTTATATTTTTTTATTACAATAAAGATCTTAAAATGTGTTAAAAAAGTATTTGTAAAAAAATAATGCAGACAAAAACTGGTAAATGGACTTCTTTCATGGTTACCCACATTAGTCATCACCACCGTAGAATGACCCTTATAAATTATAAATACAGGAGACATTAGTGAGTATACCAGCAGATAACACAGGTATGATATATTTGCCAATCATGTTATTCATCTGCTTATGGAAGGGTCTATCAGTTCATATGATCAACTTCATAACCTGCAACTGACAGATGTAAATCATAACCTGCAACTGACAGATGTAAATCAAAACAGAAAAGACAGGTTCCCACACATTTTCTCATTTTTCAAGCATCTTTGTCAAGGTTCAACTTGGATTATGATTATTACAATGCACTTCTATAAAACACTTCAGAAATATGTAAGATAATTCTCCATATGTTTAAACATTCTGTTGTTGTACATCACGGATTAATTACTGTAAATTCAGAAATTATTGCGTTCATTTATTATTGCAATTTGAAATTTCGTTCCAAAATGCAAGATAAATTAATGCGATTTAAAGAACACCTGTATGCAAATGTAATGAAATATTGACTCAATTCACAATAATAAAAACATCCCATTAATTTCTGAAATTACAGTGCTCTGTTTACCAAGGTTATCTTTCCTGAGATGAAGCTTTTTATTTACCAGTTAGAAAAACATCCATGTATGCAACTATATTTGTCACTGTTTTGTAGAAATAGCTAATGGTGGGCAACAGATTAGTTTAATGACTGTTTCTTTTATATTATTTTAACAATAAATAGAATATCCATATTTATTTTTTCTTATATTCAAGGACTTTCAAGGACCTTTTTCATATATGAGAAATTTCATGTGTTTGACTTTTCAATGTTTGTTAATGTACTGTCCTGGATTTCAAGCAGTCTGAAAAGACTAAACCTTAGGTGGCCGCTTTTCTGTTCAATCTTCAGATAATCAGGTTTCAACCCCTCCCCCAAAAAATTTCCTGGAAATGATTGTCATGTGACCCTTTTACCCACAGTTCTTCATTTATCAGGATTAATGTTTCTTCTCTAATCTTGATTTTTCCTGGAATCAACATAATTTTTTTTATGTTTTCCCTTAAAATATCCTGAGCTAATGTACAATCATTGTGCTATATTTGTTGAGGAACATCGAACTTTACAGGTTCTTTGAAAAAACAAGAGGCTCAGGAGGCTGAGCCTGTATTGGTCACCTGCCTTTTGGCAAACAAGTTTCAGAGGAGAAGATTTTTTAATGAATCAGCCAATCAGAAA